>BPLR01010388.1:0-51120 GCA_021605095.1 Caerostris extrusa | reverse complement strand
GTTATGTATTGCTTCTGTTTTAACCTTTAAATTTAAATATTTTAATCGAATATTTTTGAAACTTTTAAACAGTATATTTCTAAATTTTTATCTGATAACAAGTAACAACCGATATATACTCAAGAGCCAAAACATTAGTGACCACCCCTACATTTTGCAATGAACTCGCCTGGATGACGTGGAAGGCACGTGATCAGGTGGAAGTGGTATTTAACTGGTATTATGGTGGTATTAATCCATGCCAAGGCGGGTTGGAAGCTGTGTTGCGCGCCGAAAGGTGGGCCAACTCTGTTATTGACAGGTGGTCATAATGTTTTGCCTTGAGTGTAAGCAACCTCTTTTCCAATTTCATTGCAAAACAATAGTTTTTTCAAAATATATAGTTCAGAAATTAATAAAATTTGTTCCATTGTGATAAAGTTTTCTTTTTTCTGAGTATTTGTTCATTATTAATATTATCCTTTACATTCTATTTTATAAACAAAATAATTAAGCAAATGAATTACTATAGAATCATTAAATTAAGCTATATTATCAACTGTGAACTGAATTTACAAAGACATGATAATATGAATTCAGCAATATCAGGCTTCAATCTGCATTTCAAAGTAAAATCATTTTGATCCTGATTTCAATACTTAGAAAGGGGGCTGTTAAAAGGCTGCCATATAAACAAACATTATATACACATATGATGAAATATTTATTCATTTTCTTATATGTTTAAATTAATCTGTAAAATAATTAAATAGTAACTTAGAAAGATTCCAATTCATTAAAAACTGACTCAAACAGCTAAGTAAATCCATGCTCATATTTAAAATTCAAATTCTATATAATACATGTGATTGAGCAAATACGATATCCAAACATGGCCAAAATTTAATTAAACATTTCTAATGAAATATAAATATATTTTGTGCTATAATATATCTGACTGATTATATTAATTCATATATGTATTTCATTTAAACTTAATTCATCGTGTGTTTTAAAATTTGCATATTCAATTTTAATAAGATACTATGCTTTAATATAAATTGGGCAAATTACATTTATAGAAATATTTTCCCATTAAAATGCATGTTTAATTTAGATAAAAAGGAGCTAACATTTACAAAGAATAAAAAATATTCAATTATGAGCTTAATTTACAATTATAAATTATGACAATTTGTTATTCAGAGGTGGTAATATGCTCTTGGTACCATGCAGTAAGGTTGAAACTTGAAATCGTTAGAGTTGACCGTTGCAATTACTGCGCTCAGAAACAGTTATATTAAATGGCAATTGTCACAATGGTGTGTAAAAGCACGTCGAATGGAATTATTCGAGCCTTTTCACATAGGATTAGATATGAAGGAAAATATTTCCCTAAACTCCCCTAGAAGGCAGTAAATTCCTTGTCATTATTGTCCATTTATGGCATACAGTAATTAAACTCAAGTTCTTCTGATGACTAAAACATTGTAACTTTATACATTCTAAGTAAATTGTGTTGTTGTTGTTTCTTATCCCACTTGGTAGACATCTAGACCAAAACCCACGAACCCGTATGCACACATGGTTGAAAGGAAAAGGGGCAACTTCTGTTGGTATAGAGCATCCGTAGGTATAAGGCTTCTACTTTGACGTTAAAGAAGTAGGACAGTGCCTTCCGGGAGAGATTTAAGGAGAACTACCCCACATTTGTGTATCGCATGGGAGATAACTCTGAAAACTCCTACCTGACAGTCCGACTAACGAGGCAAGATGTTGAATATCACAAACGTCATCGATTTTTCCGTAAGTACTAGAGAAGTTTGATAGGCTCCGTGATGCTCTACCGATGTATTGGACCGAAACCTACGTGGATTCCGAAAAACTACAAACACCCATGTACCGCTGTGACCCGAACCTGAAACCAACACCGTAACACCGAGCACCAGAGCGCTACACACTCGGCCATTCAGGCCCAATCAAATTTTAATTTAATTATTTAAATAAAAAAAATTGAAATTTTTATTGGTAAAGTTAATTTAAAACGGTAAAATATATGTCACTGTATATTGAACTAAACGACATTATAAGGGATATAAATTTAAATTATGAAGCAATATTTTATCTTTTATAACAACATATGTAATTCAAAAGTGTAAAATTTTGTTAACATTCTTATTTTAAAGCATATAATACTTTTATTAGTAAAAAAAAATATATATTTATTCCAGAAAACAAAAGTATACTTTAATTTTAAGTAGCCTAGGTGATACATTCTTTATGAAAGAAAAATACACTGAATACACGGTCATAACACAGGTACTTGAATCAACATTCAATTTCATTACATATAAATCTTCGATGTAACTAGATGTCATAAAACTCCAATAAGAAATTCATTGTGCGAGTCAAATAAAAGCGGTGCTTAAAACCTTCACAAATGAAAGCAAGAGTCCACCGGCAAAAACCTTCATTATTTTTAACATCATATCATAAACTCTTATCGCAGAAGAAAAACTGGAATAAACGATGAAGACTGGAGAAACACTAAGAGACAGAAAAACACGCAAGTTCTCATTGGCTAGCGATGGACCATACCTTTTTTTTTTTTTTTCGCTTTTTCTCCGGGATGCAATAAAAGAATGCCTTTGCTGTTGTGGTAAGGCCAAGTAGCATGGAGGAGGATTCAGAAAAATAACTCAGTAGAGTAATAAGGACGAGGGAACCCGAAATTGCCCATCAGGAAAAGCGTAATTACGAGAGATGAAGTTGCCCCTAGTTTGTTGCTGTGTGTACATGAGGATGAAACAACATTCATTATCATGTTCGCATGCATTGTGTTTAATGCCAAACAATAGAATAAATCCGGGATTCATATTTTTATATACCCTTATATTAAAGATTTTATAATTCATCCTTAAATAGTTAAAGTAGTTGGAAGTGTAAATAGAGAATTATGTTTTAGTATTGAAATTCTTAATTTAACAAAATTTTGTTAATACTGGTATGTAAATGAATAAAATATTAAAATCTCGTTCCTTATAATCACTATCAATGTTTAGTGTCATAATTTTGATAAAGCAATCCATTTTATACAGTCCTTGAATAAATTTCTTTTGGAAATTCTCATTTTCAAAAATATACATGATCTAAAACTTTAATTTTCTACAGAGAAATTAAGTAGAATTTAAGTTATTTTGTAAAGTGGCTTTGATTTTGCTAATATATATATATATATATATATATATATATATATTTGTTGTTTCCAGGAACTTTCAAACAAGTTGTCCAAGATATTTCAAAAGAAAATAGCAAAACGGTAAAGATATTCTATAAACCCAGAATAAATTAGTAAATTCTAAAAAATTATTAAAATTTGTAAATCCCGAGGAAATCTTTATTAAGGAATACACCCACCAGATATTATACGCCATGTTATTTCTGCTTGATGGATGATTGGTTTCCAATCAAACATACATCTAGTGACTTATTTTGAAAATTTAGTGATGGATAATTTATTCTGATTAATTAGTGACTTAATAATAATTTTTATTCTTCCATTTAGAGTTGGTAATGCCTATATGTGTGCATACATACACACACACACAAATTATATATATATCTATATATAGAGAGATATATATGCTGCCTCTTTTTATAATATTTGTATAAGCATAATGCAAAAATTCAAATCTATAAAATTAATAAAAAAAAACAGTCATAAAAACACAAACAAGAACAAATAATTAGCCAAAATTTAATTAAAGGAAAAGAAAATTACTTTAAATTTTAGTACTAAATATTTGCTAAATACTTTTGTTTATAAAACAAAACCTTAAAAGGTGAAATTTATGACTCAATTTTAATTTGATTTATTTTTAAATCCGAAATATTAAAAAACGAAATATATTAATATTGTTTTTGATTTTGCATATATTACAAATACATATTTTAAAATTGGTTGCTTTTATCCAATGTATTATATTTAGTGGAAAAATTTTAAATATAATTTAATTAAAATTACTTCATTAATTGACATGCATTTTAGTAAAAGATAGTACAGTAATGCTACCAATTTATTAATACTATTATAAGTGCTACTGAATTATTAATGCTACTTAAACACTTTATGAATATCTTTTCAAATCATATACTGTATTATAAATAAAATTATAAAACGAGTTGCACTACAGGGAAAATAAATTCTAAATTTCTTATATTCTTACTAATTTTGCAGGACATTTTTTCTCATTCCTTTTTAAAATTAAATTTTTGAAAAGTAATTAATTTCATTTAATTATTGAATCATGAACAATCAGATGAATTAAATTGGTTAATATTTAAATTTATTAAGCAAAATGTCTCTTATAAAGTATTAAAAGTAAATTATCTTTATGTTTGTATAATGCATCGTTTTACTAACAAAACATATTGAAATGGGGAATAATAAATATTTTATTATTTTATATATATTAAAAATTTATTATAGCACTAAAATCTTTTTGTTTTTAATATTTTATCAAAAACATTCCACAACAGACAACATCACATCGATGAAATTCTTGCGAAATTCCGTTTTGCAGTATTTTAAAAAGTAAAAGAACTATTCTATAAAATAGAAGGGAAATTAAAGTCGAAAATAGTTGATTGCACATGAAAAGTGTTTGACATCTTAAATCAAGAGGAATGGGACACTATATTTCGAGGTGCAAATTGAATTTTTCTGCATCATTTACATTTGTTACATGGGCTTTCAACTTCCGAAATTCTCATGTCATTCAATTCGGAAATTATACGTGACTTTCAACTTTTGAACTCATTTCATCCGTCGTAAAATGTTAGGATCTTTTCATAATACACTTTTATGTTATTGAACTTCGTCTCCTATCTCGACACTGAAATGCATAAAATATAGAAATATACTGACTTGAAAAAATCATTTTATTATATATATATATTTAATTTTGAAGTTTGACGTACTATCGTATTTGGAGTGTGCCACGGTTGTCACTGGAAAAAATACTTTTCTTTCTAAGTTTTTATATTTATTTTTCGCTTAAGTTGAAGCTAAACTTCATACCTTTATGCAGCTTTTGGAAAGCGCTTGAATATAGTTAGAAAAAACTGTATAATAATAAATGCTGCTTTTTATTTTGTTGGTTATTAAAGATTTCTTATATAGATAATTACAAAAATTCAGTGAAAATTTAGGAAATCAATTTAGGCAGATTTTTACAATTATTGTATATTTCATATTCTACATACAAATCATCATTAAAACAAAATTTTAAATACTATATCAAAGAAATTTTTAAGATTGAAATTGGTTTAAAGACAATTTCATGTAATTCCAATTTGCCCATTAAAACACACTGAATGAATATTTTTCCAAATATATTAAATAGCGAAAAGTCTTTATAACTATATATAACACCTTTTTTATATTAAATATAATAAAGTTTAAAACAATATTTTTGTTAATGATTTAAAATTATTCTTTAAAAATTTCTTTGTAAGTTCCTTAAATTGGAATAAGGTTTTCGATAAATGTTTGCTTCAATTATACGGATTCAATAATTTTCTTCATAGCATAATTCATTAAACTGTTATATTTTTAATCTATTGCTATTTATTTATATTACAATTTTATTAACAAGAGAAAATAACAATGCCATTCATAGATCATAAAATATTTTATGTTCGATTTTCATAAAGCATAGAAAAAAATTCTACATAATTTAAAAATTAAGTAAAATAATTTCTTAATTTAATAAAATAAATTTAATTAAAAACATCTATTATACACTCATCACTATTCAAATTATTTTATGGTGGATGTTTATCTTGAAAAATGGGTGAAATTCTCCATCATACCAATATTGGTGTAGTTCGCCTTTGTTGAATAATGATGAGCCTGATGTACCACGTTCATATCCCAGATCAACCATTGTCTGGTATGAGGGTAGGATAGTGCCTTTCGCGAGAACTTTTAGGGTAACTACCTCTCCTAACTAACAACGCGAGAAGCATTAATACGTTGTGCATACATGTCTTCGCACCTCAGCATTCCCTCTGCCCTCTGGCTGCGTACTCAGCAAAGAGTCAGGTTTGTTAGTATATTAGATGTGAATTCAAAGCCTCCAAGTCTCAGGTCTCTTTGAGTTCATTTTTGTTATGCCAGTCTTCTGATTGGACAATGTTTATTAACTCCTTTGAATTTCTAGAATCAGCAAATCATGAAATTGTACTTTTGAACAACAAATAAAATTTAGTGATTTAAAAAAATTACATAATTTTAAAAAGTAACTTATTTTATGATATTGAATACCAAAAGTAATAATTTATTGGCCTTCTTATCATCAAATTTAAAAAAACCAACATGAACAATGGGAATTTAGAATTAAATAGTATATAGATGCCTGGTATTTACGTATTTATAGGATGCATTAAATTTTACTACTTTTTAACTTTAACAGACATTGCCTTTTTATCAGAAAAGGCAATGTCTGTTAAAGTATTCTCTCCCTTTAGATATGTGAAAAATTTACTTTTGATGTATTCCTCAACAACAGCGAACACTTTATATATATATATATATATATATTGTTCATTTATTAATCTCTTAAAGAACTAACTCCAGTTCCGAACATACAATTTACAACTTAAGTTTCGAAGAGGATTTTAAAAGATTAGTTATTAGCAAAGTAAAGTTCGACGAAACTGTCCTTTACGCATTAATTGTTAATGGAAGAACTGTAATTCTTGCAAAAGTACTAAACAAAAGTACTGTTGATTCTTAAAGATGCTTATGTGAAAAATTCATGCACTGAAATTGAAAGATGGAAGTATTAAAATATTAGGAATTGTGAAACACAAAAACAAAATAATCTATTGGCTGATTTAGCAAAATTATTACCATTAATGAAGATGCACACTGCTCCGACAAGGCTCCACAATGATCATGAACTTTGAAGTTATTCTAGGTATTGAAATTTTAAAGCATGCCAATGTATCTTTTTCTCATAATCATATTGAATTCATTAAAAAAAATATTTAAGTAAAGATTCAAACAGGGTGATGGTACCAAAGATAGTTGCTACATTGATAGGACATATTGAAAATAAGAATAAACCATAAACTAATAGATATTTGTGGATAATTGGCTTAAATTTCCATATTTTAGAAAAGCGTTTGGAAAATATAGGTGAATTGAATAGTATAGTCTATGATGCTCTGAGCTGTTAATGGCGTGGATGTGCTTTTATGTATTTTGAAGACATAAACGATGTGAAAACGGCCAATCAGAAGTAGAATGGCGAAAGAATCATGTTTATTCAATTCCGTTTTTAAAAAAAGTTCATGCTTCAACCCCTCAATTTGCTTGTGAAAATCTGAATACCCGAAATTTAGTGGGCATAGAAAAAAAAGGCAAAGCGAATATTAAAAAGATTCAGTTAGAAAATAATAATATTCATGATAAGAAAAGAATGTACAGAATCGTTGATCTTGCCGCCATAAAAATAACATCATTCGAAACTGGTTTAAAGTTTGGTCCAAAATATCAAAGACCATAAGAAAATTACAAACGTCATAACTGTTACAATATAAGAAGAATAAGTCAATATCACATCACAACTACATCGGCTGACTTAAAGAAATCTTGCGCTATTTGTAGGAAATCCTGTTTACTTATAAATTTATTGAACTATAAATGGTATCCCTACTTTGTATATTTACTTTGTATATTTGGAATGACTATGATATGACTGAGATATGACTATTCTATTAATTATTTTAGAAGAGTGATGAATGGCGTCGTGCAGTAATTATTTTTACTTATTATTAAACAATTACTTTTGAAGCATTTTGCTTTATTTAATTAACAGCAACTAATCTAATGATATATATATATACAAACTTCATATGTGGTAATGAAACTTTTAGAAAAAGTAATAGTAATATACATTATTACTTTTCAAAATGTATAATTATCTGCTTTTTATACCGATTAATTAATAGATTCCACATAAAATTTGTATAACAAAGGACACACGCACATACACACATACACACACACATACATATATATATATAATTTTTAATATTTTTATCGAATTTTCTTTAGAAGAGCCCTGTGTTTCTTATTGTAATCTTTCAAAAAATATTCTGTTATTTAGGTTTTTTAAATTAAGATTGGCATATAATATGAGACAGACCGTCAGAAAGTAATGATGACGCCAAATTTGAGCATCCCTGATCTGAATTCAACACACATTCGACAATTTTGTGTGTGTGTTTAAACTTTAACTGCATTTGAAACAATTTAAGTTAGACTGGTAATAGGTTTTAAGATTCAGCAATAAATCAATTTTTTATAACATTCTTTTTTGCTTTCATGACATTAAAAAAATTCCAGAGAATGCAACAGCATATGTCTGTAGCAATTACGTTCCTTCCATTGGCAGGTGCTAATGGTAGACGAAAGCGTCATATACTGGAGCAAGAAAACAAGGTTACCAAAGATTCTATTTCTGATTCCCACTAGTCGCGTCAAAGTCACTTTTCTCCCATATACGAGTTTGGAATCTTAATGGCGGATTAGCTGTGTTCAGGGTGGTCAGAATTGAGTTAAATGGTGAAAAGTTCGAGTTCCTAGAACACAGTTTAGATGTAAAGATAAAAATTCTAGAATGTAATGTTTAGGACTTTTTTTCTCGAAATTCTAAATGTTTGATTCTTTTTTTATAAATACTTTTCCTTTTTTTTAACAGAATATTTGTTGATTGAGGAACATTATAAAAGAATTTCGAAGATTGATGACTTATCAATACAGATAAAATATATTTTAATTTTGTTAGTTAAAAACCCTTAATTTTATATTCCCAATATACTTTTTGGGCACTTTTTAGGCACTTTGAATTGCCTTTTTTTATAAACATCACATACATAGCAAATTCAGCACTACATAGGGTGGCACCAAATTACCTGTGCATTATGCACCCACATTTTGTCATCACTATCCGCAATGGATCGCGATTTTGTACAACAAATAATAATATCTAGAAAAAGTAAGGTATTTATTGCATTATAAAGCAACACTTAAGAATCCATAATTATATTTAAATTTATATGTAGCAATTCATTTTAAATATGAAGCTTTTTCATTAATATTAATATAAGTAACATAACTGAAAAGTTATATATATATATTATAATTATTTTAATATATATATAAACATAAATCCTAATCGATTCAAATATTGAAAGGCGTAGTAAAAAGATACAGAAATAAGAATACCTTTTTCAGAAATAATTTATATGTAAAAATACAAGTGTAAAATATAAACATAATAAGAATTGTAACTTAAGAAGAATGCTTAAGCTTCAATGTTGCTTATTTATAAGCATATATGTACTTTACAAAATACATATTCTTTTTTCCATCTAATTTAACTACAAATCATTCAAATGCAGACAATTATGTCGTAAAACCAATAATTATCTTATAATTATATATATGTATAATATATAATCAATAATTATATATATATATATATATATATATATATATATATATATATATATATATATGTATATATGTGAAATGAGTTCAGAGGAAACAAACCTAATATTTATAATACAATACAGGCATTTAAAATATAACTCTAGTTTTACATCAACATAAAACATTATTACAAATGTGATTTTTGTTAGACCAAAAGAATTTTGTAATATGTAAAAATAAGAATTATACTTTTTATTTTAATAATTCATTTATAAGCGGAGCTTCTCATACATTTACGTAAAATTTTAAGAGAGTGAATTGTATAAGTACATTATCTCAGGTTGTAAATTTTCTTTTGTTTTGAAAAAGTTTTAATTTTTTGTTTTTAAATTGTAATTTTAAAACATTTGTGGGCTAAACAAGATTTAAATTTTAATTTAAAAACATATACTGGATAATTTTTATTTCAGTTTTAGATTTCAAATAAAAATAATATTGATGCATATAAACAAAACTTATATTTTTAATCTGAAAGACATTAAACTGAAGCAAGAATATATAAAAAAATACACATTAATGCAATTAAAACAAGTAAATAATTACTTATTTATATTGAATCGTATACAATAAAATACCTAAAAAAATTTTTTGAATATTATAAAACTTGAAAATAATGGATTTAAAAATGAAAAAGCAATTCTTTTAAGTCAACCGATGCAATTTAATAACTTAATTTTAAAGAAATGAAAGTCCAGGAATTAATACATGTGATTCAGTAGCATAAGCTTTCAAAAACATGATTATTTTTCTTTTATCTTTCCTAACTTTAATATTTGACAGATTTAATCCGCTGTTAATTAACATCTTTCGACTAGAAAATTGATTTTTTTGTCATTTTTCATTTTTAACATATTTTGTTCCTGATTTTATTTTATTAATGCATTTTTTAACGAATCTTTGAAAAACAAAGATTTTTTTCTATGAAATTTCTGTTTTCAAAAACGGAGCGCTATTGAATAACTGTTTGATATTATCTTTGCATATGCTAATCAAAAGACAACATCAAACAATTTTTAAATAAATTATTTTCATAACGTTTTTTAGCAATTTTTTTATTGATTGTAAACCATACAAAGGTCATAATAATATCTTAACTTTTTTATTAGTTGACCATTTCGTTAATAGCTAATTACTTTAGATGCTTTATGACACATGAAGAAAATGTACTTTATGCTTATAAAAAGATGATGCCAAAAATTTGCAGAATGAAAAAAATTAAATATGCTCCAGGGGAAAAGTTATGAACAATTTCGTTTCTTTCATAATTTGTGGTACTTTTTTTTTGTTATTAATCTGAAATTATAATAACAGTACTTACTTATGAAATTAAATAAAATAAAAGCAAAACGGATTAAACAGTTAATAAAATAAACTATAATTCATTTTTTCATTAGCATATTCTTTTTCTTGGGCATTCATTTTATGACGTGGTAGTTCCAAAGCTAGATCATTAATTTTTTTGGCAACACATGGTTTGGATGGCTGCAATTTATGATTTTTTTTCTTCTGATTATATTCCTTAAAAATTTTAGTTATAGAATAATGTCCTCGCAATAAAGTTTTTTTTCTTAAATTTATAGTTATAAATACTATTTTTATAAGAAAATTCAAAACTAAAATTTTCTAATAATTTAGATTTTAGTTTACAGATGTGTCTGTTTGTTTATAGTGTCTTTTGTTTATAGATATATTTTAGTTGTTTATATATATATATATAGGTTTATATATATATATATATAGGTTTATATATATATATATGTTTATACAATATATATATAGGTTTATATATATATATATGTTTATACAATATATATATATATATATATATATATATATATATTATATAACTTATTGTTTATTCTTAAACCAAGTGATAAATTATACATTTTTATTGCAATTTTTTCCCAAAAAAACATTATATTAAATTAAATTTCTTTGTATTTAATTGCACATTTTCATTATTAAATTATATTTGTTGTTATTAAATTATATATTGTTTAATAAATCTATTTTTGGTTGATTTAATTATTATTAATGTTGTTTTTTATTAATTTTTCCTGGCAAGAAATCAATAATGTATTAACTTAAGGTAAATGTATAATAAAATAAAAAGAGGATATCTCTTAAAATGTTTCGAATAGGTAGAGGATATATATATATCAATTTACAAAGAAAAAACAACAACATTTTGTTTAAAATTGATGCTTTAAACCAGCATATTTTTACTTTCTTCAATACAAAATAATACATCAAGAACAGGTTTTAGCAATAAATTTAAATATTTTATCTTTTTTTTTACTTTCAAAAATTATTTTAAATTTTATTTTCGCCATACAAATATTATTAGACCTCTAGCAGTAATTAAAAGACAGCCTTATTGAGATTTTACTAGTACTGATTAAGTCGACAAAGTGTTTGTAGAAGAAATTGATATTAATCTTCAGAACATCTTGTCAGACACGTAAAAATGTATTTACTTTAGTACGAATATTTTTAAAAAAGACAGTTTTAGATTCGATGTGTTGGCTTACTCAAACTCTAAATAATTATCAGTCTACAGGCAGCAATATTTACTTTTAATTATGTTTTGTTTTCAAATAATCAAGCTACTGGACAGGCAGAATACTATTCACAGTTACAATGATTTTTCTATAACACGTTTTTTAATACTTCATCGAAAATTAAATTGAACCATTTTTGATATAGCCTGAAGGCACACATACTAGGGTAAAAAAAACACCCTTTTTCTTTCGCTGAAATTTCTACGATTTTCTCTGTATGCCATGGGAATACTTTCTCTAAACTCCTAGGCAATCACGTAAGAGAAGAAGACCACACTAAAAAAAAAAATAATAAGAGTGGGAATTCCATTCTGATGGGGCTGTTGGGATCTTTATGACGTCGTGTGTGTTTTAAAGCTTAAAAAAAAAAACAATACAGCGATATTGATAGCATGCGAGTGTGAACAGCAGAGACTGAGATATTAGAAAGTTTTTGCATACCGTATTTTGGACGTCCGTTAGCTTTTTCTCCCTAGCGCGCATGCTCATAGGAAATTGCGCATGCGTATCTGTAATAATGTTTCCTATGAGCATGCGCGATAGAGAGAAAAAGCTAACGGACGTCCAAAATACAGTGTGCAAAAACTCTCTATTATTTGCGAGTGTTCCCACAGATAACGAATTAGTGGAAGTTCACATTTTGTAAAATTAATGGAGTTTTCGAGCATGCACATGAAGAAAAATTGGAACAGTAAGCAAATTTAGAATTCAGATTTGGCAAGATTAAAATAATTAGTTTTATTTTGGGAAAGTTGGAACAAAATTGAAAGCTGATTACACTATGAAAATATTGTGTCACACTTACCTAGTGACAAGTTCATTTATAGATATCATATGGCTTTTTCAGATGACAATAACATAACACAAAATAATTATTTGAAATAATTTTTTGCTGAAATTATAAAATGATCAATTATAAAATGGACAAAGGATAAATGTGTTCCACTATTCAAACAACTGTAAAGAAGGCTATTAAATATGCAAATAAGAAATGCTTCCTATGAAATTAGCTAGCCTTTATACGCGTAAAAATGTGACCGAATATCCGATAGACAAATCGATTATTTTGTGAAAATTCCGCTTATTTTGTGAAAATAGCGAATATGTAATGAAGAAGTTTTTATTAGAATAGTGTCAAAAATATCACAATTTGAATGCATGCAAGAAAATTATAACGGAAACGTGAACTGATTCCTCACATTAAATAGTGAATTTTCATGCTTCATTTTCAAAATTTCTAAGTGCCAATATAAATATAAAACCTAATATTTTATAACATAATATTTTAAGCAGATCATAGTATTTATTTTACACATAAAATGATTACATGTGTCTAAAAGGGTAAAAGAAAGGTGTACTTCAAAAAAAAAGAAAAAGAAAACTAGAAGTACATTAAAATTACAATTTTCTATTTTGAAATTGCTATTTAAATGAAATAATACTTGTCTCCTACGATAAAAACATTCCTATGTTAAGAGTAATTTAATGTCCTTTTTAATCGAGTTGATATGTTGATGATAAATTATCCGGAAAGATAGGGTCGAATCGACCCCACGCATGTTTTAGTGTCGTAAAATTGAGTGCAAAAGCAGATGGGTTAATATCCAAATTTTCACAGTAATTAATCACTGAAATTGAATGAAAGAGCAAAATAAATATAAAATAACTGTCTTAGTCAATTCAGGTTTATTATACTTGCACAAAAATTTATTTAGTTGCCATATATATAAGATATGTGTCACTTTTATCTATCTACACTGTGTAGTACATTATTTAATTATATTTGAGCTTCACGTGGTTTGCTTCTTACGGTTTGAACGCCATGCTTCTTACGTTGAAAAATCTTTCAGTTTTTTGTAATATTAACAACATATATCTTATGAATATCTAATTTTAACAACATATACATATTGTCATAATTCATAACATATATAACATAACATATTCATAACATATATTCATTCATATTATGAATGACATAATTCATAACATTCATATACATATTTTGTGGATGATTACAAATCGTTGTCATCAACAAAATAAAAATTTCTATGGAATGAATGTTCTCATTGTCTATTGAAATTTTTATCTAAACTTATTCGACAAAAGAAGATTTACAGATGCTTCAGTACTCAAAATTTGAAATTGCACACACTTGAAGGGTGGCTCTTTAAAAATCTCGGTTTACTACACTTGTAGGAATTACATTTTGCAGGATAGAGTAACGATATAAATCTCTGCTGAAGTAGGGAAGAACACGTAATAAAAAAGACGATAGGATAATAAATGTATGTGCTTGGCCGAGAGGAAAAAGCGGTCGTTGTACATTTATCTTCGCCGATCTCATCTCCAACAGATGGGGTTCGTGTTATGATCGCTGATATGAGTCCTGTCATCAGACCCTGGGAATTACGGTCAGTGATAAAAATGGGAATCCATAACTCAAACGTCCTCCTAAGCGGGATCTAATAACAGACTTAGGAACTCCAACTTCTTAGTGAATTGATAAGAAAGTTATCATAGATTAAATTTCATAATCATATTCAATGCAACTTTAAATTGATCATTATTTTAAAGTATGGTATAAAAATTTTGTCACTGATATAGATATACCCATTGCTATTATTCCTTTATGTTTAAAGCATTCTATTTTGTTCTAAAGGCTGAAAAATAAACCATGTCTAAGTTCCACATTAATTAAAATGACACAAATTATAAAACTATACTTTAAGTATATATCAGATAGATTATTGTTAATAATAATTATTCAAATTTATATTGAATACTTCAAATAAAGTGCAAAAAATAATTTCCTGGAAATAATTAGCAGATTTGTGTAGTTTAAAATTTTATTATACTAAACAATATGCCTGAATGCTTATGATCATAGTAGTATTCCAATCTATTAGGCAATATAGTATGAATTTAAGTTATGAAAACACGAGAGAAAAAATTATTATATTTCATTAAATTCATACAGTTGCTTAGTAATAAAATGGTTTTAGGTTTCAAATAAGTTTAATCGATAGTTGAAAATGTTTAAACATAAAAAAAAAAAGTGAACTATGTTTTATTAATAAATATTTAAAAACTTTTAAATGAAATATATTTTAATTATTCAGTATTGAAATTTTTTTTTTCTATTTTTATTTATGCTTTATAATTTTTTTTTTGTCTACATGCCCATCTATTTTATGTCAAAATGTGTAACTATTGCTGCTAAATGTAGATGAGTTAAAGTTTTAAATTTTGGAAAAAGCCTTAAAAACTGGCTTTGATTATAATAAACAATTCCTAAATATTAGAAAAAGTGTATTATTATATTATAATAATTTTTTTTAAATTATTGAAAATGTATCCGCTCATTTATTTTATGGCAAGTTGTTCAACCAAAGATGTATAAATAGGTAGATTGAGAATCGAACTGTCTCTTAAAATAAATGTAACTTGCTGGCACTTAAACTGATGACAATGGAAAACTTCATCTACCCATATATGTCAGAAGCACTAATTGCGATACAAAACACAACAAGGAATCTACTACATCTTGGTATATAGTCTAACTTTGCAAAGGCTTTCCTACTGTTTGCAATGGATTTTCTGCTTTGGTCTTTGTTGCATCTATTAATTGAAATTCGATCCAAAACCGAGTTGATGTTAGATAGGTTGAGTCATAGACTTGTTAACGTAAGTTAATGGCTTTGTTGCTTGGGCTTTACTACTGTTTGCCCTGGCTTATCTGCTTCAGTATTTCTTTGTTAGATCTATTAATTGAAATTCGATCAACTGGAAGCTTATGTTACAGAAGCTAGGTGGGTAGGCTTGTTAAGAGAATCATTGTTTCAATAGCATTAGTACAGCCTACGTATTTCGCTATTCACTTCAGTCAGATTACCATTCGTTACTGAGACGTTCTATCTCCACCTGGCATTTAATGTTATAAAGTTAGCCTCCTTGTCAATTGCAACTGATAACTAATTGTATTACTTTAGATATAAGTAAAGAAAGCTATTTTGGAAATGGTTATATGCTCATAAACGTTACAAATTATATATAGGAAGTCCGGTTTACTTATCTTTAACTATACATGACATCATTACTCTATAGTATATATTTTACTTTGCAAGTTGACAACAGATATGATTATCCTATCTATTAGTCTAGACGTTGATGAATGGCGTCTTCCGCAATTATTTGCATTTAATCGTTAAGATATTATTAAATTAATAATTTTTTAAGCACCTTACTTTATTTAATCAACGATAACTATTCTAGAAAATAAAAAAGTGTCAGAAACGAGACAAATCCAGTCGAGATTACAAAATTAATCAGTGAATATTTTTTAAAAAAATTTATTGAGCTAACGTTAAAAAAAATGGCATACTATTGAAAGAAGTAAAATTGCAGAATAGAGGCCGTCGGGATTTGGCGTCAAAAACTTTTTTCGCCAAAGAGCACCAAATGACAGGTGCGATTCTAAGTGAAGATAATTTCAACTCAATCATGATAGCTTGATTTCGCTAATCAAAATTTGGATGTAAAAAAAAAAAAAAGAAATTTTTAAGCAGTTTGACGGAAAAAATGAAAAAAAATTGCTGAAAATTTAAGGTAATTTTAGGGAAAACATTCTTATTCTGTCATGCTGGAATATGATTAAATTTCGTAGGCCACGTTGGATTGTATACTATCCAAAAATGTTCTCTTTTCATAGTGATATCCATCTAGATTTCTCCACAAGAAATTTCCATTCTATCACAGTATTCAGCACATATTAATCTCAAGCTATACCCGCAGTAGTGTGATTACGGATCCAGTTTTACTTATTATTATTACTTCATACGAACTCCTTTTTAAAATGAAACCACGAATTTTGACGAATGTATCTTTTCACATTTTGTGCTAAACCTTTAAAATTCGCTCTTTTATCTCCACATATATCCATCAGATTTATCTTTCATAAAAATTAGAATTATTTATGGGAACAAACAGGACATTTTAGGGTCTCAAACAGGACACACGACATTCTTAGCATCATAAATCATTCAATAATTTTGAAATTACCTTGATATTTCAATTCCTACGGAAGCACCCGCACTTAAATTTTAAGATATACCTTGAATTTTTGTTATCAAAACAAAATTCTTCAATTCCATACATCGGAAATCGAAGGACTTTGGTTAGCACACAAGGAATGAAAACAACCACACACCAACCAGAAACGAGTGAAAGGAATTGTTATTAAAATTAACAGTTCTTAATCTTTGTAGAACATTTCAGTAATTGAATTACACTACTTAATTAATCATTGCCAATCAAAATCAGGTAATTAATCTTGGCCAATTAAAACCACGTAAGTCAATCTTGTTCAATCATGCAATAAAAAATAACTTAGCTGCCACATTTTTCGATCTTCGCCCACTTAGCGGCCAAAAAGAGTTGCCAAATGCCAATGGCCCCTATTTTGTGATTTGACCAATAAAGATTCTGTTATCATTGTAATAATGTAATGTATGTGTGTATTATTAGGAAGTATTTAGTTTTAAAAATAACATGAAGAGACATATTTCTGAATACAAGTTTGAAAGTGAAAAGACTGATATTTAAAGATTATTGCAATAAAACTTTGTTACCTAAAAGTTCTATCTATAACGAAAACTTTGTGAAGGAATTATTAAATACAATAATAGATAACCATAAAAATATATGCAGGGAGGAACTTGAAGGCAGAAAAATACCAAGATGAAGAGAGAAAACGCCAATATGGCTAAAAATGAAAATACTTGTTTTAGAATGAGAGAAGATTATTGATCATTGTAGCTAGATAATAAGTTACAAAAACATTCACAAAAATATTTTAGTACAGAAATTGAACATTTTGAAAAACCGTTTGCGAAATTTAGTTAAAGAAATATAATTGACACAGAAACACAGAAATCTTAGGCCATTAATACATCCATCGAAAATAGTCTCCATCAATCAATCACATTGGACAAGCTGCAGCTGCCAATCATCTCCCTAACATGTATTTTTGCTCTTTTTAGCCACTAGTGTGAATAATGTATTGTTAAAATTACTGATTCGTTAGCATTTAAGTACAAGTTAATTTATATTTTTTGAAGCGACTTGATTTATTTAATCTATTCATTTACATGATATGGTGTCTACATGATAATAGCAGGTGATTTTTTTTAAAAATGCATATCTCTAACGAGCAACGTTTAAAAAAAAAGTATTACTGAGAAATTCTGTACTAGAGTACTACTAGTGGAGTACTACTGAGAAATTCTGTACAGAAGTTGCCTTTGTAATATTGCATAATGTATACACTTAATGATGTATTGTCTGTGTGTGTTACTAAGAAGTATTTATTTTAAAAACGGCACCTCTAAATAGCATATCTCAGAAAACCTTTATAACAGGGACCCCCAATAGTTGGATCTGAGCTAGGAATTGTAAAAAATGATATTTTAAAGATTATTGAACAAAATCTTGATAACTAAAAGTTCCTATATATTTTGAAGACTTTTTGAATAAATTATTAAATACAATGATAGAAGAACTTACAAATAAAGATAAAAAGTCCATGTAAACTCTAAAAAGGAAAAGCCAAAATAAATTCAGTGGAAGAAAATGCCAAGAAAGAAAAGCTCCAATACGAAATCGAAGGAAGGAATCTCCACGATGAACTCGAAGAACGGAAATGCAAAAATGAAATGGAGTTTGAATTGGAGAAATTAAGATTAGAGAATGGAAGAAATAAGAATTCTCATAAAGTAAAACCTAAACTAGATATTGCAAGTCTAGTGCAGATATTTATGCTAACAACGATATTGATCTTTATCTTACCTTGTTTGAACGTCAGATTCGAAAAGCAAGTATTGAAAAATACATTGGATCTCTTGCCTTGTTGGCCTATTTCCAAATATCATAGTTCATAATGTAGCTAGAGAATATGAAGAAATACCAGAAGATTGTGATTATATTAAAAGTTTATCTTCTAAGCTTATCATTCAAATAACCCCGGAAAAGTTTATACCTCTTTTTTTTGTGAACAATGCCAGGAAAGCAAATAGATTATTTGGACTGATTTTGCTTAAGAAAAATAAATATTACTCTTTAGAATGGATATTGGAATTGAAAGTAGAAATCTTTACTAAACTTTCAGTCTTAATATTTTGCTAACAAACTGGACGATTGAATTTATCAGATGTAAGAGACCATTTCATTGATCACTGGTTATGAACGCCAGACGAACTTTCTTCTAAGTTATATGCCTATAAAAGTGTAAAGAGTGTTTAAAGAAGATTACATTACAAATAGAATATTGAAGAAAACCTACTGGATTTAAATAAAATCATTAATTTTTGACTACAATAATTCCAAACAATATCATTCGGTTTATATAGCATATATATATATATATTCTGCATAAAAAGGTAGATACCCTTTGACCACAACCCCTCACCTGATTTTCACCACAACACAGATAATAGAAGTAACCTCGAATTGCACACACTTTAGTTTATAACTTAATTTACTAAGATGATTTTACAGGTTAAGTTATTACCAAAATAAAGTTCGACGAAACAGTATCTCAGTATTGATTGATATTGAAAGGACTGTCAATTTGATTCGTGAAGTAGCTTATGCTAAAATTATTCACGCGCCCGTACAGGAAGATGGAAATATTAAAATATCAGAAATTGGAAAAAACAAGAAACATTATTGGTTCCTTTGACAAAACGATTACTATTAATGAAGATGCACTTTCATTAAAATTTCATCTTTTTTTCTACTCATATAATGAGCTCTGAAATTATTGCAGGTATTTATATTTTAAAGTATGAGAAAGAATCCTTTTCTTACGCTCCCTATGAAATCCCTAAAATTGATTCAAGTAAGGAACACATTCAGTGTCCTGGGACTTCCTGGATATTTTCGGAAATTTATACTATATTACTCACAGATTGCTAAGAAGTTTCCTTCATCTGAAAGAGCGAAAGGAAGCTTCCCTTAAACTGAAAGAATTGCTTGTCAACATCCAAGTTTTTGTTTTTATATTTTCTAACAGAATCCAGAGACTGAATCGCACACAGGTGTCGGCAAGAATGTCTACGGGATAATTTTGCTTCAAAAAATAGAAGACTATGCATTTTATTTGTGTTACAAGAATTTAGAAAACGACTCCAGTTAAAAAATATTATTGTAGCTGTTAACTTAAAGTTTTATCTATTACTGAAGCTTGAAAAAAATTGAACATATTTGTTGTCCGAAATTTTTAATATCACGAACTCCTCTGCTTTCCAAAAGACTATGGGTAAAAATGGCTTAGCAACACACATTGCTAGATGAGCTTTATTACTCGAAGATTTCAGCTATGAAATAGTTAATCATCAAGCAAAAAATTATGTTTATTGATGATTTAAAAAAACATGGAGTTTTAATTATGGTACAAGAAAATGTGACCACTAAAATTAAAACAGAACAAACCTAAAGCGAATACATTGTTACATTACAGCAATTAGTTGAAGGTGAAATTCTGATTGTTATTTCCTTAAACGAAACATATTGTACAAACTTGTAAATGTAAGAGTCGTACCACATAATATGCAAATCGAAGTTAACAAAATAGCTCAAGTAAATGGACATTTTGGATCTTCGAAAACCAAAGACATTGTCGAACGAATATTTCATTGTCTAAATCTACGTAGGTTAACTCAAAATGTGATTAAAAGTTCCATACCATGAGTTCCAGCAAATAAAACAAATGGAAAGCAAGAAGGGTTTTTATATTCTATTCCTCTTTGCAAGTACCGCATTGACTTCAAAGGACCTCTACCGAGCGCTAATAAACGCTATCAGCACATCTTTACTGTTATCGATGCTTCTACGAAATTGACGGCTGCCTTAGTCGTCTAATCCACCTCTGTACGAGATGCGTTAGAGAAACTAATTTTACAGGTGAAAATATTTGACAATCCATCTTGTATAATCAGTGAAATAGCCTCAGCTTTTTAATTGAAAAATTTCAAATGCTTCTGAGAATAAGAAAACATTCACCATTTGCAGATAGCCGCAGGAGTATTTAGAAGAAATGGGAAAATAAAAAAGAGTGTATAGAAGATTTATTAGATACCAATTATTTTCAAAATTAAGATTAGAAGATTTTGTCAAATGATTCAAACACGTAGGCAAATTCTGATGAATACTGCACTACTTAACGAAGTTTTGAATAGACGCCATTTTAACTCCTAATAGGAGAGAAAAGGAAAAACAAAGAAGTCTTAGACATTATCAAGATATTACAAGAAGCAACAAACAAGTTAACTCTGAGCTATTACAGATTAGAGAAGAAGCCACAAGAAACATTAAAAACATATAGTTAGAAAATAAGAAGATTTATGATAAGAAAAAGTACAGAATTGCTGATCTCTTCACCATTAAAAGAACACAATTCAGAACTGATTTGAAGATACATCCAAAATATTAAAGACCATATGAAGTGGTAGGCTGCAAACACCATGACCACTGCGATGTAAGGAAAAATCTGTCAAACAAATATAACATCTCTCACAAACAATTAGCACCTTTTTTTCATAACGGATAAGCAAACTACATCGGCTGACTTAATGAAGTCTTAGTTGATTCCTTAATCAAAATAGCGCAGGATGACCGAAATGCATGGAATTCTTATTTACTTACTGATTTCTTGAATTATAAATGGCATAACTATTCTGTATGTTAGCAACGGATATGATTATTTCAGTCGTTGAGGAATAGCGTCTTGCCAAAATTATTTTTATTTACATGTTAAGATACTGCTACCTATTGTTTCTGGAACGCCTTGCCTTATTTAATCAATGGTAATTAATCTCTTCCTCTTTCTCTTTTTTTCTGTATATATATATATATATATATATATATATATATATATATATATATAAAAGAGAGAGAGAGAGAAAGAGAGAGAGATGTGCATATGCGCCTGTATTCATAATTATTTTAATAATAGATTATCGAGTTTTTATTAGATTCTTAACTTTTTGCTTTTCACTAAATTATACTTAAAGTTTTTCTGAATTTTCCATATAAGACAGTAAAATATATCTTTTTTTTATAAAAAGTATGTTGTTTTAAAAAAATAGTTCATTGTATATCAATACGCATAATAAATAACATTGTTATTTTAAATATATTTTTTTTTTTCATTTCAAGTTCTGTCGCAAAATTAAAGTGATAATATATAATGTTTGTTCTTATCAATAAATATTAATACAGCTTTTTTAATTACAATTTTTAAGATATTAGTTACCATTTTTTTTTTTTTCATCAATTAAAATTTCGTTAATTCTATCATGTCCGAATATCATTTTAAATGTTAAAGTAAGTAGCTCTCTTTATAAAACACAATTTAATATTTTTTTAGTTTTAAAATTAAAGTTTGAATTACATCATAATAAATATGGTAGTTTATAATTCTTTAATATTATTTATTCATACACAAAGAATCATACGAATAAAAATACATTTTATAATTTATCTAATATCTTGTTTAAACATTATAGACGCACATTATCTAAATGAATAAAAGAATCTTAATCTTAAAAGGAATGTTGAAATGATGTTTGTCTAAATAAATATTGCAATTATTGCATAATTTTTTAATAAAAGATAATAATTATCAATTTATAAAAATTTTTCTCTTTATACAACATGGAATGTACACATGAATAAATTCATACTTGTTATCGAATGACTATCCTAAATTTGCATTTTTAAAACATAAACTATTTAACCAATTGAAAATAAGACAAAGACAATGTAATTAATTAATATATTTAATGTTCCACTTTTTAACCATGAAAGAAGAATTTAGTAATATAAAATTACTATGTTATGCATAAACTATTAGGATTATTTAAGCTATTTCAGAGATGCGTAATAGATTGGATTTTATACAATAAATCATCAGTTTGTGAGTCAATTAATAAAAAAATTTAATCAGTTGTTTCATTTAACTACAAAGAAAGAATTTTACTTGAACTCATTTAATAATAATTGTACTTTTATTCAAGAATAGTTTTGATGATTGTTGATAGATTGATAGTATAATCATAGACATAGTTGATTTTAAAGAATTTTTAATTTCAAACAGCATTTCCATTTTTTAAAGCTTTATCATTATTATCTTTTTGAAACTTTTTTAAATGTTCCTATATACTTTTGATTAACTCTTTTAATCAAGTCCCCTCCATAATATTAAACTTGTAATTAGTACATAAGTTGAAAAATATTATTAAGCTACATACATGTGAAACCGCTTAAATATGCATAGCATATTAGGAATCATAGAACCACCCAATTGAAAAAAAATTACAACATGTATAATTAATTTAAAATAATTTTATGAAAATATTTTTTTGATAGAAACCATTATTTAATACTCATATAACAGTGAAATATTTTTACCTTTTACACGCGATTGTCATTTTAAATAAATATAAAAAGTATTTCAATACACCTTTCAAATTTTTGTTCTTTTCATTTTTTTTTTTTTTTTTTTTTTTTTTTTTTTACCTCATTGTAATTACATTTCAAAAAAGACATTAAATAAAAAAATGAATTATACGGAACTTTGCATGTTAGTTACATTTAATGCCTTCAATCATGAAACCAATTGAATTCCATTCTCTCAGTCCTAAATCTAAATTCTCAGATGCGATACCAAAAAGTTTAAAGGTTTCATTACTGTTGTTTATAATAAGATTTAAAATTATTTAAATTATTTTTATTTTATTTATTACACAAAATTATTATTTACTATTTCATGATTTAGAGTCATCACATACTCTAAGATAAATTTATTATACATCAATCCTGTATAATTTGTTCATAGATTGTGCTATCAGCCATTAATGAAACTTTCATCATTACAATAATAATTTAACCGGGATATATAGTTTAAAAACCAATATTTTTTTTTTTACTTTATCTGTGATTCTATTTAGATGTATCAAACTAGCAAAAGTATATCTTGAAACAAGGTTTCACTATTAATAATAAAGGCGTTGATGTTCTGAAACTTTCCATCTATTGACAAATAATATTTAGTTGGATGATTTGTGGTTCAGAATTTCACTAGAGTTACCATTAGTGCTACATCATTGATTTTTGTCTGGAATGTTTATGAGATAGATACATTGCGAAGACAACTTAATTCATCATTATCACCAACGAAATTAATTAATTCGTTGGTGATAATGATAAAAAAAAAATGTATTAAATAAAATGATATGAGAATTGAATTACATAATTATTAGATTCTATGGTGTTTTCAATCCTGAAGTGAAAATTCTTTCGAACAAGACACTTCACTTAGTAAAAAAAAACTTGCAAAATCACTCTTTATTATTGGTAATTAAATTGTAATTAACTCTAGATTGGTCTTAGATGCCTCGTGCTGCACAGACAAACTCATTTTGCAACCCAGGGGGCGCGTCTAATAACATTATGTAAGATAAGCCACAAAACTGAGTAACAATGCCCCCGCAACACTATGTAATCAAGTATAGACCGGGACCTACTTTTTTAAATGGATTCCGAACCAGCACTTTAATTTGCAACCATTTCTCTGGGAATTATCAACAACCCGAAATCCTGTGGGAACTGAGCGCCAGAGCACTACGTTCATTCAGGCCCTAATTCACGACTCGATGTTAATATGGTCGTGCAAATCAAAATCACATTTATATTTCTATACAACATTATATAAATGCACAAAACTGGTGTTCTTCTACAATTATGTAATCAACGTAGAACTTTTTGGTTCTAAATGCAAGACAGCACTTTAATTTTACATTTCTCTGGGAATTGTCAAATTATAAATTAAATAAAATCAGATTTAAAAAATCCCTAGAATCACGATTCGATGTTCAGTGATCCAAATCAGTATAATAGAGATTATTTTTTTTCTTCTAAATGGCAAACACTTATAGACACTTTCTTGGATGCCTTAAGGCAAGCTGAAAAACGTTACTATTTATTTAGTAACATTAAGATGGCAAAATGGTATTTAAACCAGTTTAAAGTGGATTCTAAAAGTCCATAACTTTAGAAATTCTCCAGTTAACGACATCTTAGCCAAATTCAAAAATAGACGTTCTTCAAAAAATTATAACTAAGAGTTTTTGACTTTCTTCAGAATCAAATGTTCAATTATTATGGAATATTATTATGTTTTCTGTCGAAAAAATTTCAAATATATATTAAATTTTATATTTAAAAAGTATATAGTATGCTTGATGTTCAATGATGCGCATCAAGTTGCAATATTATTAATCTTCTAAACCTAAGTTTTACTGTAAGACAATGAATTGTTTTATTTTTACCATAAAAATGGTATTTAAAAACCAGTCTAAAATTCAAACCTTAGAAATTAAACGACATCTTACAAATAAAAATAGACGTTCTCCAAAAAATTAACAACTTGAATTGATTGACTTCTCAGAATCAAATGTTCAATGATGGACCTTGGATTATGTTTTTTGTGAAAAATCATTAAATCTGTTGAACATTTTATCCATTCATAAATGATAGTATGATTCGTAACTTGATGTTCAATGATCCGCATCACTTGCTATTGGGATTGATGCCCATCACTTCCTAGAATTTTTAGAATTTTTACCATAAATATATACTAAAACCAATGAAATTTAAACAAGAAATTAAATAGAACAGTAAAAGGGAGATCGAATAGTAAACTTGTAGTAGATTGACTTACATTAAATTGTTTTTTTTTTTTTTTTTTTTTGTGAAAAATCATTAAATCTGTTGAACATTTTATCCATTCATAAATAATCTTATGATTCGTAACTTGATGTTCAAAGATCCGCATCACTTGCTATTGGGATTGATCCCCATCACTTCCTAGAATTTTTTAGAATTTTTATCATAAATATATACTAAAACCAATGAAATTTAAACAAGAAAATTAAATAGAACAGTAAAGGGGGAGATCGAATAGTAAACTTGTAGTAGATTGACCTTACATTAAATTGTTTATTTTTTGTGAAAAATCATTAAATCTGTTGAACATTTTATCCATTCATAAATGATCGTATGATTCGTAACTTGATGTTCAAATATCCGCATCACTTGTTATTGGGATTGATCCACATCACTCCTTAGTCTTTTCTATAATTTTTACGAGAAATTACCATAAATATATAACACATTTTCTTCAATCAATGAAATTTATACATTAAATTAAATAAAACAATAAAATATAGATTGAATAGTATACTCGTTAGATGTTATATGGTCTATAATTCTTAATGAAAGTATTTTCAACAAGACATTTGTCAAAAGAAACTTTCTAGATCAATTTTACTGAAAGTCATCAAAACATTTATTTTGGTATTATACATTCAGCCCAATCTAATAGCTTCAACAATCCGCTAGCTAATGACGTTATACATCTTTTGCATTAATACGCAAAACAACTGTTCTCTTAGCCTTTAATAACTTAGAATTGCTTTGACTTTCTCAGCGCCAAATGATCAAAGATGAACCTTAAATTATGTTTCTCTGTGAATGGTACAGTCATTAGATCTGTTGAATGCTCCAGCCAATGATATACGATCCTTTACTGGACGACTCGTTGTTCAGAGATCCACATCTCTTATCACTGGGGTTGACCCACACCACTTCATGGCCTTTTGTCTTGAATGATTCACTTTTATGAGACTCTCTGAGATTACAGTGAGGATATAGATCAATGCATCTCTGGGAAGCGCAGTGTTGAGGTCGGTCTTTTGTTTAGCTCGAGGGAGTACTAAATCTCAATTTCTCGAAGGATTTATCCCTGGACTTGTTTCTGGAATAGGTGTTGAAATGACAGTCGGGTGGTTTTAGTGGGTGGTTACGGAGAATTCTTTCAATAAATTGGATTATATACTATGATAGCATGGGAATTTACGAGTTAGTAGCATATGTTTTAAAATTTTATTATAAAAGTAGCTTATATTTAAAAATATAAAATATTTTTTTAGAGAGTTACCGAAATAAAAAGTAAATAAAAATATTTTATACAAAAAGAAACATTACAGAATAATTATTTATTTTCAAAGTTCAAATTTAAAGTATAATGTTGTTTGTTTACAGATTTATTATTCTCGAAATATTTATCCTAGACTTGTTTCTGGAATAGGTGGTGAAATGACAGTTGGGTGGTTTCATAGAATTATTTCAATAGATTGGATTATATACCGTGGTAGCATATGAATTTACGAGTTAGTTACACATATTTTAAAATTTTTTATAAAAGTAACTTATATTTAAAATTATAAGGTACTTTTGAAGTGATAAAATAAAGTATTTGAAAAATATTTTTATATAAAAAGAATTTTTTTAGAACAATTATTTATTGACTTACATTAAACAACATTAAATTTTTAGCTTTAACTTTGAAGTGTAATGTTGCTTGTTTACAGTTTTATTATACCTCGAAGGATTTATCCCTGAGTTGTTTCTGGAATAGGTGTTAAAATGACAGTCGGGGGTTTTAGCGGGTGGTTATGGAGAATTCTTTCAATAAATTGGATTATATACCGGGATAGCATAGGGAATTTATGAGTTAGTAGCATACATTTTAAAATTTTGTTATAAAAGTTACTTATATTTAAAATATAAAATATTTTTAAAGAGTTACCGAAATAAAAAATATTTATTTTTATGTAAAAAGAAACTTTTTCGAATAATTATTTATTGACTTCAAAGTTAAAGTTAAAAGTGTAATGTTGTTTGTTTACAAATTTAATATTTCTCCAACGATTTATCCCTGGATTTGTTTCTGGATACCTGTTGAAATGACAGTTGGGTGATTTTAGGGGTGATTAAAGAGAATTCTTTCATTAAATTGGATTATATATCAACATAGTAATTTACGAGTTAGTTATATGTATTTTCAAATTCTGTTATAAAATTAACAGTTTAAAAATATAAAAAACTTTTCAAATGATACAAAATAAAAAAATATATACATTTTTATAAAACAAAAAGAAATGCTTAATTTTTTTTTTTCATAATTATTTACGGACTACACAGTTAAAGTTAAAACCGTAACGTTGATTGTTTACAGATTTATTAATATTAAACTTTTATGTATTTAAATTTTAACTTGATTAAATTGTTCTTCATGTCTTTCTAATGAATAGAAATGAATGAGATACAGTACATCAACAACGGAATAGAAGAGCTGGCAAAAAAAATAGTATATTTTTTAGAAGAGATTCATAGGAAACAAACACGCAATTTTGAAATCACAGTTCATACATATTTTAATATTTTTTAATTCTAGGCAATCCCAAGACAATCAATTGTTTTCTACGTAATTACAGCTATGACTAGTGATTTATTCATAAAAAGGAATTGTTTGTATTTCGTATTTATTTCAGGCATAAAAATCTCTTTGAGAAATGTTATATACTATGATAGCATGGGAATTTATGAGTTAGTTACACATATTTTAAATTTTCGTTATAAAAGTAACTTTTATTTAAAAATAAAAAATGATTTTAGTAAATTCCCGAAATTAAAAAGTATAAAAAAACATTTTTATATAAAAAGAAAGTTTTAAAAAAATATTTTCATAATTATTTAGTGACAACAGAACATAATTTAAAAGTGTAGTGTTGTTTGTTTACATATTTATTATTATCATTAAACAATACTACATTTAAATTTTAACTTAATTCATTGATTGTTAGTCTTTCTAGAGAATAGAAATAAATGAGGTTTATAAGCAATGGAAGAACTGGCATGAAAATCACTAGTATATTTTTAGAAAAGATTCATAGAAAACAAACACGCAATTTCGAAATCACCGTTCATATATATTTCAATATTTTCTAATTCCAGGCAGTCCCTAGGCGATCAATTGTTTTCCTACGTAGTTTCAGGTATGGTTACTGATTTATTCATAAAAAGGAATTGTTCGTATTTCGTCTTTATTTCTGACAAAAAAGAAATCTCTTTGAGAAAAAGTTTTTATTTTTCCATTTTCACGTGAGGCATTGCCATGTAATTAATTCCTATAGCACGTGCTAGCAAGGCCTATGTTTGATAAATTGTTTTTTTATGAATATTCATTTAATGAGTTTCTTGTTATTTTTGATAGGTTTGCAGTAATTTTTCGTCAGTTTCTTTTAATTATGAATTGAAAGTAGGAGATTCTTTCCTTTTTATTTCTTTTTTTTTTTTTTTTTTCGTTTCATCCAATTACTAACGTTTGATAACTGAATTAATTATTTAATTTTGTAACACTACACCTCTTCAATTTCGTTGAAGTTTTTTTTTTTTCATTCAGATGAGATTGGGTGGAAGTTTATTAAGTTTATAAAATATGCATTCGCGATATGCAATAACTTTCAAATAATAACAAAATAGAAAGTAATAAAAAGAAAGTGCATTAGAAGGTTAACAAGTGAGAAAAGTATTAATTTGTAATGAATGTGAATCCTAAATTTATTAATGTTAAAAGATTAAAATTTTTTTAAAATTATGACCGTTTTTATCACATAAATTTATATATAATATGCCTATTACTATTACGTTTTCTTTCTAAAATTACTGAGTTAGTCATATTGTGCATCTGTTCTTCTGATGATAATTTGTAATAAATTCCTATAGAAATATTGTTTTATTATCGTATCAATTCTTTTTATGTATCACACGTACTATTATCTACTGATAAGGAAACCACATTAAACTGTAGAACCATGTCTAATCCCAAAAGTGTGCAAAAATTTACCATAGAGCAACAAAAACAAACCATCTATTAATAATGAAGGGTTGCAATAATAATGTGTAAAATATATTAATATTACAAAAAATAGCAATAATTATTAGGTATTATTAAAAACCTTTTTGGTATAAAATATGTAATTTTTGATGCATTCATTTACTTAATTATCTTCAAATCAATATTATTGTATATTTTTTCATTAAAATCTCGAGACAAATTATATTGAATGATATATAGTATTACAATAAATTGTTTTCTAAAAATAATTTTTATTTAATGAAGAAAAATTGTTAATAGGAATATTTTATGAATTTATCCTCTATTCACAAGCACAGATATTTTATTTGTTTCAGTCATTGAAACTATTAATAAAGTGGTATACATTCTTAGGGAAATAACGTTCTTCTTTTGAATATCTTTAAATGTCAGTAAACTTTATAATTAAATTTGCTTACGTCTCACATATTCAGTTTCTATTTTAAATTTCTTTTCAGTTCATATAACTGATGGAAATTTGAAAATTATTTTTACAAAATTTACCTATTTTTTTTTTTTAAATTACAATGAATTCTTATGCGCTTGACAATAATATCAAAGTATGGCATTCATATAGGTTTCTCCAAAAGTGGCTTTATAATTGTAAAATATATTTCTTTTAGAAAGGGAAAATTTATGTCGTTAAATATGCATAACTAATCACTTTCACTAATATCACGTACTGAAAATAGTAAAACGCTGACACAATAAAAAAATGTCTCTACAAATTTCAAGGCAATGCCATTTTTACTTAGCATAATGTCGCAGTTGTTTGCGAATACCGGGAAATTTGACCCCATGTTTTTATCTGAAATATGCCAAATGTATAGCAGACCTATCATTATTGGGGAAAGCTATCAGAATTGAACTTGCAACACTATATCCATATTCTACCCTAGCAATTTTGAATGAACTTCCTATGGATGTCATTTGAATGTTTTCCTCCTCTTCTAACTCAACAGAAGAAAGCTCTATAAATATACTACACCCATTTTCGGTAAATACATTCAAGTCTCTTTTGTCTAATTTCAAACCAGATACCCTTCACTGTACACCTCAGCCAATCACAAAACACGTTTTTGACAGGGCCACTCCACGAGGCTTAAAATGATGTATTTTAACGAAAGATTGAGCCATAAAACTATTTTTTAAATGTCCTTTATTATATGTCTATATTATATATTATTTAAATCTGTAATTCAATTATTATTAGATACATCTATATTGTTTATATATTTTTTATAAAAATTAAACATATTGTAATTTACTATTTTACTAGAAATGAAAAATTTCCATGTCTTATTAACACTCTTAACTTCAACTATATTTATAGTTATATTTTATCTTCACTTCAAAGAAACATAACCACTAAATATTTAAACATGTCCACGGAGGTGCTGGAAAATTTAGAGCCTTCTGAAAATACACAGATAAATTCTCGGCTATATTATCTGATGAACATAAATATTTTATTCCAAAGTAGATCACGCTTCACCTAAATGAAAAGCACCTTCCTCGGCTTTTAGACTAACAATGTGGCAGAATGAGGTATTGAATGGCAAACAAAACTCCCACCACACTATGTACGCTATCTATTGGGACAGTGATAACAAGGTTTGACCGGAAGTTTCGAAGACCTCAGGTGCTGCTGCTTCACGTGAGAGGCACTTCCCCTATCCTTTGTGGTGTGAGGAAGATTGATTTGCGGACTACCAAACAAACTCGGCTTATTTACGCTGCTTTTTTACCAACCCTGGATTCCCTGCAGGGCTGCGATGAAAAGATAATCCGATATTTTTGTTCTTTATTGTCGTGTTCTACTTGTAGAACAAAAGAAAGATCTTAAGTCTTGGAAATGAATTTTCTTTTAGAAAGACGTGGATCTTTTGAAGTAGGATTGCTCGAGGAGAAGAATCTAGAACGAGTGGAGTTCAAGCGTGTAAAAGTATTTAAAAAGTGCAGCATTTTTAAATCAAATTAAAAATTAACTGAAATTTCTGGTGCAATTAAATGATCTGTTTTATGTTTTTAAATTTAGTTATATGTTTGGTATAATTTTTTTACAATGATGGCTTGAAGATATTCGCAGCAGAAAGCAATATTTTTAGCAGAATAAGCTTGATCAAAGTGGACCATGAGGAACAAACTACATTGAAACCACACTTTGTCAGCGCAGTTTAAATCGAACATGTCCAAGGGTGGAATCTAATGATTCCCACCTCCTTGTCTGAATTTAAGGGAATACTTTTCTTGCCCATACTTTCCTGGTTTCTTTCCCAGTTTACACAATGGAGTTTTCTGTTTGATTTTGAACCAAATTTTGTTAATTGAAAAGTGCAAAGCACAATACAACAAGCAACTCTTTCGGTGTGTTTGTTTTATTAAGATTAAGATTTTGTTTTTATTTATATAAAATTTGATAATTTTCCTCTGTCATTTATTCCAAAATTATTTAATTAAACATTGTAGGTTAAATTTTTTAAAAAAAAATTAGTTACATTAAAATGTTGTCAAAATGTAGTTTTAATAAATTTCATATATAAAGTTTCTGTATGTTTTGTAAATAATAAAGCATGTAGATATTTTGCATATATGTTTTGCTAATTTTATACAGATAAAAAACAGAATTTGCAAGATATATCTTTTTTGCTTTATATAATAGTCTTTGAAAATAGCCTGATTGAAATTAATATTATATAATCGTCTAAAAATGATGTTTTTCCAATCATAAAACATAGTAACACTGAATAAATCAAAAAACAAATTTCCATAAAAGACTATTAATGAAATATGTATAATTATTTATAGATAAAAATATAACTAATAGTAATCATTACTACAGATAATTAATAATTTTGATTTCCTTTCTGATGAATGTATCTTTTTTTCAATAGACAATAACTGTTTTTGAAAAATAAGTAACATATAAAAGGAAGAATTGGAATTTATTCTAAGAAAACAATTTTAATCAATTGATGTATGCTAATTTAATACAAAACTACAGTTAATTACCATATATAAAACTATGATTATCTATTAACAAACTCATTCTTTCTGACTAAATTGGGAAAATGCATTTGTTATCTAATTGATTCTTGAATATTTTTTTCTTTAATACATTTGTATATTCTGAGTAACTGTTTCTGTATGCTATTTGACATTCATAAAACTCATTTTTGCTTTCAGTAGCAAAGTATTCTTCATATTGTTCTGTGAAAATGTCTTCCAAAGAATTAAAATGTGACTTTATTTTAATCCTACTAAACATTATTAAACCTGAGAAGCTGAAAGTTTTTGTTAAGATAAATAAAATCATTACCAACTGTATTAAAATAACCTAAAACTAAAAATTATCAAGAATATTTTTAAATAATTTTCTGTTGTACGATCACGTAATACATTGTTTTCTAAGAAACTAAGCAACTCAATAACGAAATTAGCTACTTAAAAATTATTCATTTTGAAAGAACTGTAAAATTCTTAAATCAGCTTTTTTATGGTTGTTATTATTTTATATCTTAAATATATAAATTGTTTCTTCCGATTAATAATTATTTTTAATGTATATTCGTTAACTCATTTTTTTTTTTATTATTTATGTATCCCATTCATTCTATTACAAATATTTTACAAAAATTTATAAATCTCAAAGTCACGTCAAATCAAAATTTCACAATGTAGTATTATTTTAATGTTTTTCGATTATTACAAGTCAAATTTTATTTACATCCTTATTTGATCAGTTAAATGCCTTTGCTTTTCTAAAGTAAAATAAAAAATAATTTATTTTTTTGCAAAACGAATAGTTTTTTTTCAGTATATTCTGCATCTTTTCACATGCTATACATTAAGCTACTTTATTTTTCTTTATCTTAGTATTCTTTATATTTTGTAGAAACTGTTTTTCAAGGAATTTAGCATTGATGTAATTTGAATTACAGTAAATTTTATTTAATTTAATCTTGATTTTCTATAACCTTTGTTAAAACATTTAGAATCATAAATTATCATTATTTCACTAAATCCTAGTAGAAAAACATTTGTTCAAAAACTTTTAAATGATACTTTGGTACAAATGTCTCTACGAGAATCAAATTACCTTATAAAAACATTTAAGATTGCCTAATATCAAATTGTCCTTTTTCCTAACTGTGTAAACATAATCTCTTATATCAAATTTCATCGTTTTATTATATTTTTTTATATTTTAAATGCGTAACTTATTTGTTTGGTATCATTTTTGTATGTTATTTAATACTTGTTGAATTAGTTATGTATCTTTCATATTCTGCACATACTGTTTCTCGACAAATTACAACATAACCTAATTTCAATTACATAAAATAACATTAAAGCAAGTTAAAATTCTATTCTCGTTTTCTTTTGATGTTTTTTAAACAAACCATTACTTGAATAAAGTAAAGTAAAATGAAGATTTGCCACCTGAAGACTTTTTGAAGTATTCCTTCGGCTTCTACCCTAACAAAGTAAACAGAAGAATTATTACAATAATTATGGTGCAAATTATTTCCTTAACCGACATGAAATTTCTAAGTCGATTTATCCAACTTTGTCAGTCTATTTTAAAATTGATATATATTACCTTGCGAAATATTTTTTTTGTATGCTAATTGACTGTTATTGAAATCATATATCTTTTAACTTAGCTATGTATATTTGACATTCTGTGCATAAGGTTTCCTAAGGAATTTAAAATTAACCTAATTTAAATTATATTAAACGTTATAAGTTGAGAATTTGTTTCCTTTGTCTTTTGGTTGTGATAAATAATGTTTGAATAAAGTGAAGTAAAAGAAAATTTGTCCAAAAAGGCCACTGAATTATTTTTTCGACAGCTACACTAATTAACCGGCTACAAAAGGACGAAATAACAAAGATTCACTACAGAAACTGCATACAAATTAGTTCTCCTTAGATCCTTAAAAACTATGGAATCTCTAAGTCGCTTTTGTCAACTTTATTTAGATTTTTTTTTTTTGTACTTTATTTGCATTAACTGTCTTTTCCAAAAGGGCACTTAATAGGGCATTAAAAGGGCATTACATTTAATAAATTTATTTAGATTTAAATTAGCTATGTATGATTATCATTCTGTACATATTGAATCATAAAAAACGAAACTTAACCTAATTCCGATCATATTAAACCTAAAAGTTGAGATTTAATTTTTGTTCTCTTTTGCCTGCCAGAAATAAACTATTTGATTGGATAAAATAAAGTAATTGAGCTCTAATTTTATCAATCACGAAACAAAAATAAGAATATAAAATACACTTATACAACCTGTTTTACTTTATGCAAGTGAAACAAGAAATTTAAATCAAAGACATACAAAGCTGACTGGAACATGAATGAGAGTCCTCAGAGCAATCTTTGGGACAGAGCAAGACGCAGGATGTTGACGAATAAGGTACAACTTTGAACTGTACAAACTTTATAGGCATGCACAAATCATACGTCATCTGTAGCAATAAATTAAGATGGCTGAACCATGTCTGAAGAAGTTTGAAGATATTTCCACTAAGACAGGGATGAGCATACATTTTCGGTCGTGGTTCAAAAATCGAAAAAAAAAAAAAAATGTATGGCGGTCCAAGATAAATTTTTCTAAAATTTTAAAAACAATATACAAGTATTACAATTTAAATATGTTAATGAGATGAATGAAATTGCTATTTCATTTTTAAAAGTTCCATATAATGAGGTTCTAATTGAGATGTAGTGATTCTAAGGAACGAGGCTAAATGCTCATCTGTCAAAGTCTACTTCTGAAATAATTCTTTCTAAGGTTCATAGTTGAAAACACTTGTTCACATATATAAGATGAAGCAAACATAACACTGTTTGTGCTTGCTATTTCCGCCGATTTATGTTTTGTAAAAAAAAAATAAAAGAAAGTAAAAAGATGATCAGTCTTTTGAAAAAAAAAGGAGACAAACAATAATATTTCATCAAAGTAGAAAAGGAGATAGATATATAATATATAAATATATATTTCTTTTAATTTGCCTCGGATCGACAAATTAAAATTCTATCCGCTGGCCAGATAGAACCTTCTGAAGGGTCGGAGTTGGCCCGCGGGCCATAATTTGCCCATCCCTGCACTAAGATCTTGACAGTCATAAAACCTGAGGGATCCCGAGCTAAAGAAAGATCCCCAACTAGAAAGTTAGATGACATACAGTATTTCTCATTGTGATTTAACTATTCGGTGAAAGATTTTTAAATTTTAAGGATTGGGAAAAATCGCTACAGATGACTTTTGGAAGGAGCGTGCGATTGAAGCAGTCGGATTTGTAAGGAGTTGTAGAGCTTGTTGAAGAAGAAGAAAGTAAAAGAAAAAAGAAACAAATTCTCCATTAGGACGTTTAAATAATTCTTTGACACTGAATCTAATTAAAAATGTTAAAAATAAAATAAATAGGCAAGAATTAACTATAATATTATATTATTCGCTTAAATCAATCAATTTTATTTAGAATTTTTAAATTTATGTTAAATTTATGTTAAATTTATGTTTATTTATGTATATATGTATCACATGCATCACATTCAGTTACTAAGTTTTACCTATTTAATTCATTTATCTTTAAATTATCTACGTATGTGTCCATTTTGCACGTACTGTTTTCAACGTAATTAAAATGTATCCTAAATCAAATTATATTACACAATATTAAAGCTGTCGAGTTGAAATTTTATTTATGTTCCTTTTATCCGCGAGAAAAAACGAAAGTCTTTTCTTGAATAAAGTAAAGTAGCAAGCAAGAAAATGTGTCCAGGAAGACATTTGAATAATTTCTCTGACACAGGCCCTAATCAAACGTAGAACAGGAGGGGGACGAAATAAGTGAATAACAAAGATTGACTGCGTACAAACTGTGCACTCCCATAACAACTGTGAAATCCGTAAATCTCTTTAATCAACTTTCTTTGGGATTACTTTTCTTATTTAATTTTCAACCGAGATTCCCTCCGGTGATAAATGGCCAAAAAAAAAAAAAAAAAGAAGATATCTGGTGCTTCTGAGCAATTGGGATGGTATATATATTAATGCAAAATTTTCTGACACCGGATATACGTTATTTTTATTACTTTTTTCCGTAAAAGCAATAAAACTCGTCTTTACGCAATTGAGCTGAGAGTAAATATTTTAGTTATTTTCTTGAAGGCATGTGTGAAAGATTGAAAATAAAAATTTTCGCCATTCTTAAGCTTAATGTTACGTTATATTACAATTTTAAGAATGCACGTTTTAAAGAACGCAAATAAACTTAGGGCTTTATTTATTGTTTTTATCAATTTAACAGCCTACTCACCAAAACAAATGCGTTTGTAAATATTTGAAATTTTCTAAAAGCACAAAAAAAATAATTATTACTTAAACAGTAAGCAAAGTAATTATATATTTCACTGCAATGTTTTTCTTGTCATCATTTTTCATTTAAATGAAGAGTTTAAAAATGCAAATTAGCTGCTTTGCGCGAACATTATAAGAAATAAAGTATGTTGATACGACATTTTTTTTCTCTATGTAAACAAAATAATTGCACTTATTTATGCGCATATTTTATTATATACTTCATGCTCAATTTTTTTATCTTTAATTTAATAAAAATTAACCTCAATATTAACATATAATTTTTAAGTAAATAGTGAGATTTGCAGAAAGGATTTATTTTGGACATCTATTAAAACATGACCTGAATATTCTTCCTATAGGTGAAGACGGGGTACAAATAACCTGATGTCTTTAGGTTTATTGCGTCTATGTGTCGTAAGAGAGAAAACAGAAAACCCCCACCATGTAGCCTCACTTCTTTGTGAACACTGTCACAATTGACATCAAGTATTTTCGTTTCTGATTTTTTTTTATTATCAAACAAATGCCCAGTCATTGACCATTAGGGTTATAGATCCTGACAAAGTAAAGGGGAATTTAAAAATAAATATACTAAAACCCTAACTATTTTATCTATGAATATATCGTAGATCTACTAAATATTTAAATTTAATTATTATGAAAGAAATTTCAAAATAATGCTTCAAGTACAATTACAATTAATTACAATTACAATTTAAATATTTAAGGGCAAGGGAACTTGCTGGATTTGAACTGTATAAAAATATACGGTCACCTAATAACATGGTCACCTATTTTATTCATGAAGGAAAGTTACGCATTTTAGTGTATATCCTTTATTTATAAAACAAATTATGTTTTCATGTATCTGGCAGGTTTTGTAATATATCGATAAAATAACTGTAATGCTACATGAAGGAAGTCTATTTTAGAAACAAATGAGTTGATACTTTTATGTCTCTTAAAAATCCAACCTGTATGTGTATGACTTGCCACCTTTTGTAATAGGGGATAATTGAACTCTTCTATTATAATCAGAAGCAAAATATTCTTCATTAAAAATTTAAAACTGAGAAGCCTTTTTATTTACGAAATTAAATAGCCTGGTTTGAACATCAAGCGTGAATGAATAGAAAAATGTTCACTTTTCTTATACCGAAGATAAATATGATAACTGATTAGACCAGAATACATTATAAAATTTTTCTTTCATATTTTTGACTAAACTATTGAATTCAATTAAAACAATTCGAGAGCGAAATCCCAGACACTCATCTAAAGGAAATTCAAATATGAGGAGGATAGGTTGGGTTTAATCTTTTCACCCTCTGGGTATGCTGGTAAGATTGGATTTGCTTTCTATAGTCCCTTCTATAGCAGAAAGATCTCATATCAGACCAGAATTTCAAAATAAATAATGTTTAATTACAAATATAAAAAATAAAATATTATTAGAATAATATTACTTTTAACATTAGACCACGTAAAGAGGCTGTTACCAACTTTCGATTAAGAACAGGACACGGATTGTCTTACGGAACACCTAACATATAGGTGCCTCGAACACTTGTCCAATATGTAGAACCAGTGAAATAAATTCAAAACATCTTTTGAAATGTCCAGGACTGAACAGGGACGTTCAGCGCCAAGAAGAAGTCTTGCAGTTAGGACAGGGCGTTATGGACTGAAATTGAAAATCTGTACCTCCTGTATTTACTTCCTCACCCCTTTGCCTTTTGATGTGTGTGTGGGACCGACTTATTGTCGATTGCTGCCTTGCTGTATATTTGCTTTGTTCTGCCTGTTCCTTCTTTGTGGATCCTTATTGCAATCGATTGATTTCCAATAAAAGCCATATGTTACAACAAATAGTGTTAGATTTACCTGCACAAACATTAGACAAGTCTAAAAATTTTCCAGTAGTAAAAATTATAAACGGGAAGTTAGAAAATTATAATGGCGATATACGTTTACAAACTGGGCCTGAATGGTCGAGTGTCTGACGCTCTGGCACTCGGGGCCACCGGTTTCGGGTTCCAGTTCCTGCGGTGCCATGAATGTTTGTAGGGGTTTGAATCCACTTTAAGTCGTAGATCCCAGTCTCCTATGACTATAAGAGCGTCGCGGAGCCAAAGTCAGACTTCTACCTACGGGTGCTCCTTCAGAACAGAAGCTGCATCCCTCTTCCCTCCTTCCATGAGGGACACGGCAACAGCAATAACATTTCCAACTTCGTTGTGGTTATTATTAATAATAGCAATATAAATATATATATATATATATATATATGAAAATGAAAATGTATTGTATGAAATGAAAAGGAATCTCACTCATGTAACTTTAGTTTAACACAATACCATTCAAAGTTATAGGTCCTTACATATAACCATCCATTTTCCCCAACACGAACACTTGACTCTTTGAGAGATGTGACAAATGCTTTGAAAGCATGTTCACGGTGCGAGAAAGGGAACAGCTCTATTATGTGCTTTCGGTGACCCTTTTCATTGCTTGCTAAATAAGCTTTAAAAGAACATATTTATGCAAATTATGAGAGTAGTGTTCTAATTAGCACTTTGGGTAATTTAAATGTAACTAAATGTAACTATGAAAATTACTTTCTATGATGCCTAGTTTATTTTGATAATAATATTTCTGTTTTTAAGAAGTTTAAGAAAAATTAAAAACAAAGGAAAAAATAAGTTAGTAGTAATTTCTTTCATAAAATTATATGTTAGTTTGAAAATATAAGAAATAACAATTTACAAATTTGTTGTAATATCTATTTTAATAAATTAAAAATAATTATAACAATAAATTATGTGTTATTGTTTTAAAAAAATACAAATTTACCAAACTTTTAAATTATGAATTGAAATGAACAAACTCTAAATTATTTAATAAAAAATATTTATTTAAAGATTTATTTAAAAATAACATTAATATTTAATATTCATAATTTAATGCTGATATATATATTCGTTCAGATTTTTAAAAAATATTGCCAAATTCTTTGTAGAGATATTATTTTTACTGCGGTTAAAGACTGACAATTCTTTTACGATATTTTATGTTAAATACAATCATATAAAATTAATAATATCATTTACGATTTTTATAATAATTCACTGGTTTTCAAAAATTAAGGGAAAAAAATCTGAAAAATAAAAACGATTTACATCATCAAACAAATAAACGTAAGTTTGGCAGTAAGTAAGTGAGTAAGTAATGTAAGTTAAGTATGTCGTAAGTAACGTAAGTTAAGTAACGCGATTTACAAAAAGTAAGTTTTCACAAACTGTACACAGCCTACGTAAAAAGTAATGCCGAATCAGAAAATTCAATGTATATTAATGAACTGCAGAATTAAGCACGTGGACGAAATTAGGCTTTAACAGTGTCTACAATTTTTATTAGTGGAGACAGTGAAATTTCCATGGAGTCCTGTTTTGTATAAATATGATTAGTCGCAAACTTTTTACCTGATGACTTTAATGCAAAGCTATTGGGTGACAGAGTCAATCCTATACAATAAGGTGAATTGTTATTTAATTCCTAGATTATGGAATAGCAGCTTTTAAAATGTAATGAGCTATATGTGCCCGAGATTATCTCTATTTGCTTAAGGAAGCCTGAATATCTTAGAGGTGATCACAACCCATACTGAAGGTAATCACACGTTGGATTCAGATGATATTTTTTGGTTTGTTTCACTTTTATGTGTTTTCAAAACAGAAAATAAGCTTAGTGCTTTTATTTTTGCTTCATTGTTTTTTTAAATAATTTTGGGAAGTTTCATTAATTTGTAACGAACATCCAAAATTTATAACCACAAATTTGTGATTTATTTGCTAATTAAACTGTACTGTCATATATAAATGTAATTCCGTCTTGGTATGATGGTCACGGCGTCTGGAAAAAGGGTTTATCGTTAATCGAATTTAAAACTGAGCAAAATAGTTGAAAATAATAGAAATTTGGCGGAGAACAGAGCAAAATGCTTGCTTCATTAATTTTCAATAAACCTTTTTTTTTTATTTATATAAATGTTACACTAAAATTCATTGGTGAACAATAAAAGTTCAGATAAAAGATAAAAGTTATAAAGTTTTGATAAAAGGGGATATTTTGGGATATGTACAGACTGCTGAAGGCTCTTTTAAGAAGAGGATTAAATAAAACAAAACATATAATTAAGACATTTAAGATTAAATAAAACATGTATACATTTTAGATTAAAAAAACCATATAAACATTTAAAAAACACTTTTATTTATTTAATTTTTTTCATTTAATGAAATAATTATAGACATTATGGTGCTTACTGAAAAAAAAGAGTTATTTCTTTCTTTTTTTTAGAAATATGTTTTTCCTATAGTAAAAACAAAAGACTTCCTTTAAGTCCACACAAAAATTGATTTCCCATATCTTTTCAATGGATGCTCCATTATATGTGCTTCATTTCCAACCACCACATAGAGATATCTTTCTCTCTTCAAGTGCCCAGGTGTCACTTTTCCCCTCCCTCCACCCACGCTCAGACAGTGGTGTGAAATCCTCGCCACTTTCTCTCACTCGATTGCACGTTCGGCAAAAGGAAGAAAAACAAAAAGAACAAAAGAAAAACAAACCGCACACACACACACTCTGTTGAGTCCGTCGAGGAAAGTCACCTGATTATTCACGCAGCAGCATCTTCTGCCCGGAAAAGAATCCATATTTCATGTCACCATGACAGCTGCAAAGACGTTAGGGAAAGAGAAGGCAAGCATTGAATATTGCAGTAAAAGCGACATTACCGCGGGGTGACTTCTTCGATTATCCAGGATATTTCGTCTTCCACCAGAGATCCTCATTGTTTTCCAAGGGGTCATGTTGGATAAGGAGTATAAAATGGCAACATGATCTCCTCTTCTTGGATTGGATGGACCTTTACTTGTGTTTTATGTTTTGGTTTGCAAATATCAGAATACGATCTAGAACAAAAACAGAGGATGATATACAAAGATTTCCATACAAGAAAGAGAAGATTCCTGTTTCCTGTGTATTTCACAATCAAGTTCGATTGAAGGATGACAAATGTAAATGTTCGACAATCCTTCTTTGATACATTTGGAACATTGAGAGTAAAATAGAAGGATAGATTTGCTGCAGTGGTCCTCAACCTAAAAATGTTAAAGAAAATAAAGAGAAAAGAGTTCAAATATTCAACTTACTTAACGTTTCCTTAGATGCTTGATATTAATTATATAACCTAAAGCATACTCTTAAGGTGATTTTTAAATTAATAAAATCCTTAAAAATGCAAATTGCACTTTTATGTTCTTTCTAGGGAGATTTATCTTTAAAATAATGTAAAACTGAATTTTGGAAAACAGGTTTTCCTGTTTTATTGCAGGACATTGAAATTGTAATATTTCAAAACATGACGGTGTGTTTTAAAGTCATTTACAATTAGTATCAACAGAAAGTCATTACTAATACAATGAATGCTAATATCAGTACCGGAATTGCCACGTATTGTTGTCTTGTCCTACACAAAATAGGAAAATCCACCGGATTATTGGTAGTAAACTGCAAATGTAAGTTACATTCCCACAACGTCTATTATAATGATCAAAAAAGGGAATATGTGAATCTTAAAAGTAAATAAAAATTAAATAACACATCTAAGTGTTTACTAAGCGTACGTGATTTCATATTGGGATGGCAGCAACAAATATAAAATAAATATGAAAGAAATATTTTTTAATGATTTTCATATATTCAAGAATGCATGAAAGAATAATCGAGTTTATAATATATATCATTTCTGAAAACCTCTATTTTTTTCAAGAATCGCATTGAATGCGGGTTGTAAGTAAAGGATAATAAGGGTATTTTAGCATTACTTTCTTGGGGCCTGCCACGGAATAAATAATTTAGTAGCAAATAAATTTATAATCAGTCTAGAGAAGTCATTTTTTATATATTCAGCGTTAATCCTGTCCATGATGGCATTAAAAGCTTGTTTTAAAATACCTATTCGCTTAAACGATTCAATTTGAATGTGTATTTTTCTTCATGATTTAAAATTACTATCGAAATGATTTCAGTATTTAGTTGTTACAGAAAACAATATTATCGAAGAAGTTACAAAAAGAAGCTTAATTATCATCCTTTAGTTAATTTTCTTTGATTTTTTTATGCATCACCAAGAAACACATGATAAAATAAATGACCTGAATTTGTTAAAGATCCTAAAAGAGCTTTATTACTTATGCAGTTTTCTACTTCAAATAATGCTTCCACACAAAATGAGAAGATACATGGCTTTTTTATGTATTCAGCGGTAAGCATATCTATGATGGCATTAAAAGTTTATTTTAAAAATACCAATGGACTCAAAGAACTCAATTTGAATGTATCTATGATACAAAATTACTACCGAAAATGATTTCCAGTCGGTAGTTGTTACAGAAAAGAAGTTACTCGAAGAAGTTTTTCAAAAGAAAAAGGCTTAATTATCCTCCTTTAGTTAATTGTCTTTGTTGTTGTTTTTATGCATCACCAAGATGCACATGATAAATTAAATGACCTTGAATTTGTTAAAGATCCTAAAAGAGCTTTATTACTTGTACAGTTTTCTGCTCCAAATAGTGCTTCCAAAACTAATCACACAAATGAGAAGATATATGGTTCAATTTCTTTGAAGGGGGACTGTCCTAATGCTTTTTATCAAGCGAATTACAAAAAAAAAAAATCTTTCAAAGACACAAAAAGGACAAACAATGAAAGTTAAACAATAAGACAAATAACTACAATGAACGTCGTTACGGTTTGGAAATAAAATAATAAAACTTTGTCGTTTCAACCCACTATAAAGAAACGGACAACAAATGAAGCCGAGGTTACTTTGTTGTCAGAAAATCTTTCGGCACTCAAACTTCTTTTTTTTAAACTCGTGAGATGAAGAAAAACATATGGTTTCCTTTGAAGTTTGCTGCCTCATTGTTTTCTACACAGTTTTGTCTTTTTGTTTTATGTGTCGTTTTTTTCTTGTTTTCACTGATTCATTAAATGAGTAATTTATAGGAAGCACGGTGGTTTTAACTGCTGGTTTCATTATTTTCGTAAATTTGATGGAAATTGAGATGGGTGTCTTCTTCCATCAGAAGAAAGAAGAGATAACTTTTGCATAAAAATAAAAACTTCTAATTTGTCAACCAGTCGGGTGTATTTATATAAATATCGTTGTTTAATTAACTTCCTTAAACTTTTGAAAAAATAATTGGAAAAAAGTTGTACTGTTTTCTCAAAATATTTTTCCTGTGTAATCACTTTATTTATTGTTTTACTCTTCCTTTACTTTTATTTTGAGTTGTTTTTCAATTTATTTATTATCGTTTATAGATACATGCAATTAAAAAAAAATTCTTGTTTTGTGCCATTTCAACATTAATTATTAAACAAATTACTTTTTATTAAAGACGTGATTTAAAAAAACGGATCCAATTCGTTATACGGAATCAGCATTTTATACTTAAAAAATTACGAGAATATCAAAAATTAGACTTTTTTATAACTTGATCTATTTGTTCAAGAATAAAGAAAAAAATTTGTCATCGTTTATTTCAAATGAATTTTAAATCCAGAATATTCTTTTTTCATAACAATGCAATTTAAAAATTATTCTGATTTTAAATAATGACCTTTTAACTCAGCTAAAGAAATGTTGCTAGTATTAAGAACTTTCATTTCTTACATTTTAATGAACTGGAATACTTTTGTAAAACGCTGAAAACACATATTGAAATAGCAGGTTTCACAATGTAAACTGAGATTAATTCATTAATTTACACGTGAAATTCAACGTTTAAAATTAGACTCTTCGTTTCATTGATAATAATTTAAAGAAATACAATAATATTTATTTCAAATTTTACATATTGTTAGTAATAATACACGTATTTTTAACGAAAAACAATTTTTCATATTTTAAATTCAACTTGCAGGAAATTTAACAAAGTTGTGTATAAGAAGACAATTAAAGTATTATGCGTTTTACACCTTTTTGTCACAACTAAATTGATTAAAATGAAAAAAAGTTTCATTGATACAATGTTATTTTTGTTTTTATATAATAAGTACACTATTTCAAGATCCTGAGATTGATCGTTGCGAATCGGCAGTCTTGTAGAAAATTAGCATCATCCAGTTCCAACAAATGTATACACTGCACGTACATTGCGCCATAACAATTTGCAACAAATATTCCCACGGATGGCATTTGGGAGAATGCTATCCTTGGGAATATTTTTGTAGATCCATCTTCCTTTAAAAGAACCAAATGGAAGAATTTTTCTACCCTATGGATATTTCATGATTATCCCAGACAATGCACGGAAACATTCATTTCGACTTTACTTGTTGGATTGTAAATTTTTAAATTGGATATAAAAACATGTTTAGTTTTTGTTAACAATAACGAATATTTTATTATTAATTATTGATTGCACCTATTTAAATATACGTTATTTGTTTAATATTCTATGAATATCTGTATTTATTAATTATATTTAAAGTCATTGTATGCATTTTCATCTTCTGCATTTCTTCCTCACAAAACACTTATTTCTCACAAAAATCTTGTCGAATTACACCGTTGTTGGAATGAAACAAATGAATTGCGTGTATTAATTAGCAGTCTTACCATTAACAATTATCCAAACTCTTAAGAATTTAGAACACATATGACTAATTGCATTGAATTAGTAATAAAAAATGAACTAATCTAAATATAACCATATTATATATTAACTATAGATTTCAGCTTTTTCAATGACTTCGTTATATCTACAAATCAATTTTAAAAATCATCGGAAATTCTTCCATTTCTTCTGCCCCAAAACACTGACTCCCCACAGAAGACATCTTCGACTGTGGAAGTTTTACCTTTAATTAAATCTTTTGTACCGCTGCCAGAATGAGACAGATGAACGGTGTGCATTAATTAGCAGGCCTGCTACTAGCCATGAGCCAAATCCTTAGGAATTTTACTGTGACCAATGTTGCATCGTTCCGGATGCATGGAATATGCAGATGAGGCTCCATTCAGTAAGTACCCGCTTTTATAGGGTTTGCCGGGCCACCGCTTCCGTGCGATCGACCGTGTGATAATGGAACCTGGAGACAAGCCAGAAGATTTAGATGACGGCAGAGGCTTCTTGAGATATATTTATGAAGGTCACGTAAATGGTATACACAATACCACTGTATCCATAAGAATTGGTTCTACCACTGGCTTATGAGGTATGGGATTCTTGTAATAGAGATGGTGTTTTAATTTCTGGGAGACAGCAACAAAGAAAGCAGATTCGGATCCAATGTTTTAACTTAGTTGATCATGAGTATTTTTGCTTCTTCCAAGTGTATTAAATAATGTCTAGCATTTTCATGTTTGCTGGCTAAATAAGTTATCAAACACAATGCTACAATGGTTGAAGTGATTTAGTGCAGTTTTGGTTTGGTTTGTCGTTCTACTTTGGGAAAATTAGACCTGGCCCTACAGTTTAACGTGGATTCTGAACCACTAGCAAACCCATGCCCTATTAAATGTAGTACAGGAGATCGAATTGCTTTCAAGAAGCTTGATGTCAAATATTTTCGAGATTTCACATTCTCTATGTATTTTTTTATATTGCGATTTATAAGCAAATCGTCTTCATTCATCATTCATTATGTGCATGAACTCATTCAATCATTGATTTTATTATTGCGTACTTCAGAAATATTATTTAAAAAATATTTTAAAGTATAGTCACTGCGTTACCATAGAGCTATGCTAATTTTTAAAATGTTATACTGCCTTTACCTTAAGTTTATGTAACTGGATATTACAAGCAAGTAACTTTAGCGTAATAAATTAACGTCATTTATAATTTTACACAAATTGTAGGGTTATAAGCTCCAATATAATCGCCATATTATTCTATCATGCTAATTCCTGGCAACATTATAGAAATTAGCATTAATAAAAATTTATGCTTAATAAACGAAGTATGCAATTGATTTTTATTTGTTTTGATATGGCAGCAGAGACAAAATCACGTAAAAAATTTAAATGCATTTAAAAAGTTTTCATTTAATCTTTTATTAAATTATTATTTATTTGTATATATTTTCCAGTACCAATTTGAAAGACAGCAAACATTATTCTGAAAATGACATTGTAATAATTAAAGTTAAGAGAAATACTTATATTTACAAAACAATCTAAATTATTTATAAATTATTTATATTTCTAATTAATTTCGTTTGCTTAAGGCCATCTACTTAATATTCTTTCAACTTAATTGAAAACAATAATTATTTTCACTGCAGTAGAATGATGGGATTCACATTTTATCAAACTCAATTAAATAACCCAAACTAACAATTTGTTACATGATTTTCCTTAAGTATATAATATCTGATTGTCCAACTAAACTTAATTAAGAATAAATTCATAAAATAATTTGTTTTTAGATATTTGCATAAAATAATTATATTTAATATTTATATACAAACAGAGAAAAATAATTTACTATTAATGAAGTCTTATACCAAACTCTTTGACTAGTTGGTTACATAAAATTATATTGCTAAATGGAAATTGTTTTAAAATCATCAAACAACTAATGTATAATATATATTTATAAATTATTACAAAATTTCTAAATACTTAAAAGTCTAGTATATTTATTTTTATAATAAGTAATCATATAAGTTGTAAGATTATTTTCAAATCTTATATCTAGTATTTATTATTAATTGTTTAAAAACTTTTATATAAATACGTTTAAATATGTCACCAAGTATATCCTTAGTGAAATTTTGCATGTCATGTTTTGCAAAATATAAATTCTATTAATAATATTTCATTGGTGGATATTAAGAAAAAATGTCTAAAAACTAATTACAACGATTTATGATTATTCAATTTAAGTAGCATTATTATTTGTATGCATTATTTTAATGTATATAACTGTGAAAATGTTAATGAAAAACAGTGTAAATAGAATCAAGCATATCCACTTATGGTTGAATTGAACAAAATGCAAAAATTAACATTTTGCATTATTCACATAAAATAAATATAATAAATAATTTATTTAAATTGTATTTTATTATTTACATAAAAACAATTTACAAACATTGTATCATTGCATTTTCAGTCATGAATAGGGAAAATAAAAACATGACATTTGTTGCCTTTAATTTTGCATACTAGATGATTTTACTTTTTTTTATGTTAGAATAATAGAAAAATTAATTTTTTAATGGAATTATAATTTTGTAACTATAAGAAATTAAATTATTTAATTTAATATTCATAGCAGTTTATTTACATTCAATTTAGCACATATCCAATTTAATCTGAGAAACCAAACTCCAGTTTCGCATTGCTTTAACTCTGTGATCGATAACAATTTCTTTAAGCCTAAAACGTCCGCTATGTGCCAGCAAGTTATGTCTTTGAACCTACCCCCTTTTGTAGATCGAGATTATTGTGTTAGCGAGTTCAAACTGATGATTTACTTTTTTTGTTTCAGAATAATAGAAATATTAAAGTTTTAGAAAAAAATTAATTTTTAAATGGAAGTATTATTTTCTAACTAAAGGCAATTAAATTATTTAATTCAATATTGAATCTAATTAATATCTTTGCATTTGATTCATTATAATGTGAAAGACCAAACTAGTTTCGCCATGGTTTAACTCTAATCAATACAATTTTTTAAGCCTAAAAGTCCACTATGTGCCAGCAAGTCAAGTCCTTGAAAAATTTTTGAAAAATTTATTTTTAATGGAAGTATTATTTTCTATCTGTAAGTAAATAAATTATTTAATTTGAAATTGAATCTAATTTAACAATTTCTTTAAGCCTAAAAGTCCGCTATGTGCCACCAAGTCAAGTCCTTGAAAAATTTTAGAAAAATTAATTTTAAATCGAAGTATTATTTTCTAACTATAAGAAATTAAACTATTTAATTTGATATTGAATCTAATTCATAACAGAATATTTACTTTTAATTTAGCACATATCCAATATAATCTGAGAAACCAAACTCCAGTTTCGCCATGATTTAACTCGGTGATGGACATCAATTTCTTTAAGCCTAAAACGCTCTCTATGTGCCAGCAAGTCACATATCGGACGTTTTAGGAAGTTAAAGAAATATTAAAGTTTTTTATTAAAAACTAAGACATAATATTAAGTTTTAGAAAAATTAAGAAATATTATTTAGAAAAATTAAGAAATATTATTTAGAAAAACAAGTAATATAAAAAAAAAATTAAGTCAATTCCTACTTTTTTCACTATATTGCAGAAAGTCTTTTATAAATAACTTTGTGCATTTTTTTAAATTTATCTGGCGCCATATGTTGGTAGATATATGCAACTTAAATATAAAAAAAAAAATTTAATTAATTAATTTAATTTAATTACTGATTTAATATTTGAAAAAAACTGTATTAACATCCAGTGTCATTCACTACAAGGTCAAAAAAAAAAATGCATTTGACCTTGAGTGGATGAATAAAAGTACTTTTATAACGATTGAAAATTTGAACAAGATATATATATAGGAGAGTGTGAGCTAATAGAAGGATTTGAATAAAGAAATATTAGGTTTTAGAGAAATTAATTTTTATATTAATTTTTGTATTATTTTCTAACAATAAGAAAATAAACTAGTTAATTTGATATTGAATCTAACACATAGCAATATATTTGCATTTAATTTAGCAAATATCCAATATAATGTGAGAAACCAAACTCCACAGTTCCGCCATGCTTTAACTCTTGTGATCGATAACAATTTCTTTAAGCCTAAAACGTCCGCTCTGTGCCAGCAAGTCAAGTCCTTGAACCGCCCCCTTTTTGTAGATCGAGATTATTGTGTTAGCGAGTCCACTTCACCACTGGGTCAGCGAGTAACGACATTAAATTCGGACAGAGAATCTGATAAATGGCCTGAGGCTTCATTAAATGGATCACGTGACCTTTCGATTACTCTCAGAGGGCGGGTTATCAATTAAATTTGCAGCAAAGGGTGGGGGAGACGCGATCACGATTTAAAACAGGGGGAGGGTGTTAAGATGCAGCGAATGCAGTTGAGTTTGCATATTTACAGTATATTCGACGCCCAAACTTTCTCTCAAAATCTCCTGAAGTTAATAAGAGTTGGTTCATTTCGTTACACTGATTCAAGTATGTAGATAAGATTCCTTGAAGTTCGTATTGCATAGAATTATACAATCTTGAGACGAGAATGATTTAAAATAATAGTAGTACGTGTTTATAATACTAGACGCAAGTTAATCAGGACTTGCCAACTATGTAATTTGTGTACTAAAAATCTAAGAATGTTTACTGCATTTTAGAGAACACTCGTATAGTGTACTATCTCTCTATCTCTAAAAATAAATATTTAATTAACTTCATCAACTTTTGTATCTTATTTCTAAAATTTTAAAATTATATACTTGTCATTTCTGGGATATATATATATATACATATACATAAAATGTATGTTTGTGTTTTTTATTTAATATATGAATGATTTCGTAGATTTGAATCATGCACGCCTTAAGAAGCAAGGAATATTAAGTTAGAATGTATAAATCATTATATTTCTGATTAACAAAAAATGATTAATCAAAAACAAAATTGTATAATTTTTTTGAATTATTGCAAAATAATTTTAATTATAGAGTGTTAAGTTGTACAGAAGAAAATTACAAGTTCGTATTATGTATGTGGATCG